>JAUMHA010379773.1:1473-25359 GCA_032359765.1 Saxidomus gigantea
TAAATATATAATTGAACTGTATAATTTTATATTATTTTAATTCATATTTTTGTCAAATGCAGTGTATAGAGTATTGATGTTTGATGAAGTTCTGTCATTAAAACAAGTCTTATTTCCTCGAAAAATAGTTTTGTAACAATATGTCCTAATGTAGCTCTTTGGCAACATATTAGGTTTTGCAAGTATATTAGCCAATTTAATACGGAACTTAGAAGTGTCTGAAAGCTACAACTGCAACAGAAGCTTAAACCATAAGGTCTATTCAATATTCATAGCATGCCGTTTCGATTTAAAAAGCAACTTTATGGGTTTTTCGAAAAATAACGGAATATTTCTTACTTGTAAATTTAGAGCTACAAATACTTTTACATCTAAAGTACTGATTATGACATACTTATCACCTTCCAATTAAAATTGCTACAACAGAGGAAAGAAAATCTGAAGCAACTACATCGTATAGCGAGTGTTTTTAGTTTATTAAACTTACCTTTAAAGACAAATACTTTACTACTTTATTTCATTTACAAAATAAGATACTCGAAAAATGACGAAACATACGGTTCTCTGTGTAGATATATTTATAGCAATATGTTTATACAACGTAAAAGAAAAACATATATTTCTACGTGTCCACGAAATGCACAGTCATTCGATTACATCGTTAAGACAAAAATGAATGCAGAGCAATTAAAATGTTCCTTTTAGGTGAATTATTTTAATGCATTTTTACATCATGTTATTCTATGCTGGCACAGCTTAGGATAACATCATTCTAAAAATCAATAAAGGTATCGGTTATTAATAAGTTTAATTTAAAATGAACGGTTTAAAATGATGTCCAGCTAAAGAAAAGTCTTAACCAATGTGTAATGATGAATACACCAAATGTTAGTATTATATCTACTATACAACATAACAAAATGTTTGTCTTTAAACGTGTTGTTTATTTGGAATGTACATATTTACACAGAAACCATTATATCAGCTGTATACTGTAAAACATATCATTATTTGTTTGTACAAATCGATATAAATGTACACATTCATACATCAATATTTGATGAATTGTACACCATAAGGAGATTCATAAATTAACCCGTAAATGTGCACGGGCTGCCTTTAGAATTCAAAAATCCAAACAAACATCAGAAGTCTCTTTCACACTGCCATTGGTAACTGATTATCAACAAAACATAGTCGAAGCCCTTTAAAATCCTTACGTTAAAACACAGCTGATACGGATTTGAACTGCGAACAATTTGTGCACTAAAGCTGAAAAACAGTTAAATATATTTTATAAGAGTACCTTTATCCAGTAAAATCCCTTGTCAAAGCGGATCAAAACATCTAGGGCTACGGAGGTGCAATGCCTTACGAAAGTAATGGAAACTATTTCTAAAAGTTTATTCTAAAGCAAATAGAAATGACCAAATGACGATTCACTTATAGTTTAAATGACACATACAATTTATAACCAAAGTAGTTAGGCCTTTTCCAACAAGAAGTTTTCTTTTATCTTGGAAACACACCTTAAGTGGTATTATATTTGACATTATAAAAACAACGCTCCGATTTCCAAGGGAGTATTCCTTTTCACTTAACAGCGAAAATCCCTGTGGCATAATGTGAAATATCACAGATACATGTAATAACAAGCACAGTTTCGGTGCAATATGCATGTATATGCATAACTACGCACCGAATGACTGATAATATAATTTCACTTCCAGTACTCTTAACAAATAAACATTAGTAATATCGTTAACGTTACGTAAGTCACAAGCTTACTACTACGATATTTTACATCTTTTCTGTTATATTTGTGCACGTTATTTAATATATGTCTGTAGGAATTCCATCAATCTTTCTTCCTGTACAAACTGCTGTCTTTCTTTCACGATTTTCCAATCTTACACACATATGTCTTTATATATCTGACACATTTATTAATACTACGACTCATACACTGTCGTCTTCACAAACCTGTACATACAGTTTGCTTTATATAGTATATTTGTATTTTACAGTCGCCATGCACACCATTCGTCATCAAGATGTTGCCAAAGTAAGTATTATAGTAAATACAGTGGTCCATAACAACTGTACAATGTAAAGATGGTTGGTCCCTGCACCTGAAAGAGTACAATGCATTACATCATTTGAGAATTACAAGGTGTTGGTGTGAATTCATTTTGATTGCTGTTTTTAAACAAAAATTTACAAAAGAATTTGGCCTTTACCTGAAAAAGAAATCAAAACAAATACATGTAATAGCACTATCAATTAATTCGTTTTATTATATTCTCACATGGTGATGCTCTTTCATTCGAGTATTTGGAATGCAAATGGACGCGAGTCTATGAATAGCTTCGTTAAAAATTAAAATTAAACACGTTATTTTCTACATTTTTCTACATTCGAGACCTGTGAAGCATGAGCTTTGAGTTATAAACAAACTTCAAGAAAAGATACGTAAATCAAAACCATGTTAGCAAACTAAAATCCTTCATACATACAATAAAATAAGAAAATTTAAAAACAAGATGAAAATCACACTGAATAGATTTTTCAAAATGTAAATTAATGCTTACAACTGTATAAATTCAATAAAAATAACCCCAGGTGTTATATTTTGTATAATCTATTTTAATTAAATTGGTAAAGAATATCATTTACTGTTCATATTAATAAAGAGAAATCTAAATTCGTTTACAGAAATCCATTTTGTCGGAAAATAAACTAACTATTAATAGAATTTTGCATTATATTACGCATTTTATTAATAAATCGGTTGCGAAGCAACACCTGTGTCGGACATGTTCAAAATGCGGCTCACATAACGGTCTTATTGCAGTCCTATAACGGAAAGCGCAGCCGAGCGGAAATGTTTTGAATTTTGTTTATATGTTGCTTATATAACTTGAAATAACATATAAAGTAATCTATGTTACTGTGATGTAAATATTGATTTTATGATAAATTGTAGTTAAAACTGTTCCTGTGCGATACAAAGGGATAATAGTCTATGCAACTCCTGTAAAACATTTGCTTATTTCAAGTAGATAATAGAGTATCAAAAACTATCCAATCACTTTACGGAGAGCTATTTAAATGGAAAAAAAATTGGCGGCGTCTTTTATGTCTGCATTAATGTTTCGGCTTGTAAATAATATTAACATAGTGAACTAACCTCATGATAAACGCATTAAACGAAATTATGTAGTAAATATAGTCTGAATAAGACTGACATTATATAATGATTCAGAATTTAATGAAGACCCAACGGAAATATGTGACTAGGCCGATGGACATCCTGAACCTGTTCTATTGATAAAACAAGCTCTAACAATATGTGTGAATATAAATTTGCCTGTAAAATAAACTGACATTCCTAAACTGCTTTAAAAATTAAATATGTCAGACTTAAATATACAGGTAACACTGGCATCCTTATAATGGTTTAGAAATTTAATAAAATCCAAGAAACGGTTAAAATTATTATCATTTTTATTATTATTAAAACAACCAACTCTGTCACGAAACAAAATTAACTATCATACTTGCTAAGACGACTTTTTAAAATACTTAAACATGTGTTCAAGCTTTCAGGTTAAAAAACTAACTCAAACAAGAAATGCGCATGCGCGGCATGATCTCGGACCATAGTCTAATCATACAGCTCAAATGGGGATTTTATTTAAATTACCATTGTTCCAGTGATAAAAATAGCAGTCATGTTCGTCACTGCCGTCGTGACATTGTAACGTGTCGTCACACCTGTTTTCTTGAGGAATGCATTGCTTTCCACTGAGGCACATAAACATTGTCTCGTTGCATTGTGTTATGTCGAAGTTATAAGGTAAATCTAAAACAAAAAATATCAAAGGTTAACTTTCGTATTGATACGTTCGTATTGTGTTTTTATTAACTTTAAAAAATTTCACCGCATTAAAGATTCTTTGAAATGTGAGCAATCTATTCCTTAAAAACCAACTACAATTGGACTCAAACACAATAGAATGAAAACACGGGTTTATAGCTTATCGATTTTTATCAAGTAAATGTTGCCGACTGCTTATCACTATACATTACTTCTACGTAAAATTCCCGATGTATGATCACGTATAACAACTGCTTACATGTTGTGGTTAAATAAAATTAATCAACTTGCATGTCTTTAGACAACTAAGTTCATGAGCTTTCAAATAATGTATTTATTTTGTTAATGTTCCGAGAAGCTATGTCAGACGGACAGTTTAAAAATGGCTCTTCTCTATAGTAAATTAGCGTAAAACATTCAGTTTACTCGAAATTCAAGGTAGATTCACTCGATACATTTCTGATATCCTCGAAATTGTAAACCTGTGTATTAAGTCAAGATTCTTCACGATAAGATTATTAAGAAATAACATTGATCTACTGTAATATAATATGTTCAACAAAATACTAAAGAAATTACCGATATATATAATAAAAATATTGTTGAACACCAGCACCCAGAGAATCAAAATAATCGTGCCGTATCGAAATTATTCTTGTTATGATACTCTACATTAATTTTACAGATTAACATGAGACATTTGAACGACAGCAGACAAAAGGGCGACTTCATCCCAATTTGTATGTTTTGCTAAAGGAGAAGACACGATTAAAAACAGCAATAATATTAAAATCTAAAATATTTCTGCTTAATCTATTACCAGGACATGTCCAGTCATTGCATGTTGTTGTTGCAAAATTTTTCCCTTCGCATGTAAGTCCGCCATTCTGAGGTTCGGGAGCATTACATTCCCTTTTTCTGGTAGTTGTTCCTCCATTACACATCTTTGTGCATTCACTCCAAGGACCCCAGAATCCCCAAGTACCGTCAACTGAAAAATATAGGAATTTTCAAAAATGTATAAACGGAAGCAAAATATAATATGTAATAAATCTTAATTTACTTTAACTAACATATCTTTCCTCTATCACGAGACCATGTTAATTTGGGTCTGTTAGTTAGTTTATAGATGGAAACATTAAAACAAAGCCAGTTTAAAAGGATAACCTTCTTATTTCGATTTCTGTCCTATACAATCGGCGTCACTAAAAAACAGTGAAAATGCAATTCTTGTTTTTATAAAATATAGAAGAATTCGCTGGAGCCATTTGACAGTTTTATTTCAACTAAGGACATAATAAAGAATTGTTACAGCATGCTATCCGGTCTAGACATGATACTTGCTTTTTATAACTAATTCTGTTATTGATACTTACACTACGCCCTATATGGATAAGCATGCATTTTTAAGCAGTGAGTAGTCTAAAACGAATTTTGATGCTTAAAATGAAATGACATACTATATACACTTACTAGGGCATGCTTTGTTTGTTATACATTCTAATATATCCTCATAAACAAACTCTTGGTTTTTGCCACCAACTCTTTCACGTGATTTCCAAGTTTTTTGCCTTTTCTGTACACCATACCCACACGTGACACTGCACGAAGACCAGTGCCCCCATTGAGTCCATTCTCCAGTCTGTCCTAACAAATCACCAACTGTAAAACAAAATTCATATATCTAACTGCACTTACGCATACAAATCTAATTGATAGAGCTTGCAGACCAAAAGGAAAAGGTACATTGGAAATGAATAACGTTCGGCGTCTGAATACGTCATTTCTGTAACCAGGTTGGATGCACTTTATTTCTGAAAGGAGGTAACCTGCCAATCTCCGGCTTAATTAAAGAGCGGTCTGATACCTCCGACTGTAGAGGGCTTAGCGGAGACATAATTTATAGACATTTTATGTAAACGGAATTAATAAAGTCACAAAATATCCATAATGAATTCATTAAGATCATAAACTTCGTTGAAATCCTTGCACATGGCGGATAACCTATAAGGCCGAGTTGGCTCCTTGACTACTTATTACCACTGCGCATTATGGCATTCGTGTAGTAATTCGCAAATGATAAAAAAAAACATTATGTCAATAGATGAGTTTTGAGAAGCAATGATAGAGCTACTGGATATTTTGCAAAGTAATTAAGTGCAAAAATACTAGAATTATAGGAGTAACTCTCAATAATTTCTAATAAACCCAACATCGGTTTTGCTTCTCTGGTTTCCAATAGTTCTACGAATTTTACGAGCTTGTAAAGTATGAAACATTATGAAAGACAATATTCAGGAGGCAACGAGCGTGGTCGTAAAATGATCAGTACAGAGAAATGACATGGCAAAAATTTGAATTTTGAACAGCGTTCACACAATGTTCACTCACACAGGAAAGTTTCTCCGGAACAAAAACTTTAGCAAAGTAAAACAAATACCATTAGCTGTTGAGAAGAAATGGTGAATTTTCCCTTGCAACAAGCCAAGTATTTGTCTTAGTCATACAGATACTTGTAACAAAAACTTGAAAAATGAAATGCCGTTTTTCAGAAAGTACCAGACATCTGTTGAACCACAAACGATTTTCTGGGGAAAGAGATTAAACATACCATGTGTTAAGGTCACTGGTGAGGTTTTTGATTTTTGCACTTCCGGAAATTTACATTTGTTACATTTCAAAAATAATGAGTTAACTGGAAAGAACAATTATGTAGTAGTAAACTTAGGCACAATAGGAATATCTCAGTCATTTACGTGCCATACAACTTGCCGGATCCGAATCGCTCAGCAAAAAGCTTTTATGAAGGAACGAAATACACTTGCAACATTTACACAGAACTGTGCAAAATAATACAGATTTTTTTATACTTGTATGGTATAATACAGATATCAAAGAGTTTAGGCACCGTGCATGAACACATAATGATCTCAATTTCCGGACTCTGACAATGTTAAGGAAACCTAAGGAAAGAGAGATTGTCGAAGTACCGTTACAAAAGGTTTTGATTGGAATCTTATTGGACACATATACTCCCGTCATATATAAAAGATAAAAGTAAACTCGCATCACTGTGTTATAGGAAATCTTTACCAGCTAAATATGTAAAAAAATTATCTTCAAATTATGAAAATATGCAATGTCATGATATACAAAGCAATACTGCAGAACAAGCGACGAAAATCTTCACGAAGTATTTCAAAACTGCAGTCTTCAGTAAAAAAATGTTTAAGCAATAAATGACAACTTACCTTGTTGAATAACTATTGCTATCTGTAGGACATGGCTACTTAACCTCATAATTCACACACAAAACTGAAATGAGAGAATACAAATGTATAACGTGAAAATCGGTGTTTGAATCGCAGTTAGAAGACGGTCTGTATAAAAACATGAGTGAACTAGATGCTATGTTATCACAAACTAAGCACATCATGAGGGTGGTTAACACATTTAGTACAATACAAAGCAGGGAGAATCGTTTGATAGTCACTTACGACAACTATTGTTGCAAAATGAAATACATTTGTAAATTGTATTATTAACAGTAAGAGACTATTAGTTAGAAAGTATTGTCCACAATATAAATGTGTTATTGTCATGAAGGTATTGCGCTGTTCTGTGGATGCGTGAATATGTAATGGACAGTTATCAACTGAAATAAACACACATGAAATGTATTCATTACATGACGCATTTTCGTGTTCTATCACAACAACTACTCTTATTATGTCATTCGGCTAAAGATTTAAGAAAACATCACTTTGCATTCAGATAAAACCTCTAACTGACATCCTAAATGGTTCCACTAACAGGTGGTTTAAGTTTACCAATTTTATTTGTAAATGTTGTGTTCTGTGTTTTTTATGAAACAAGTAAGATATTAAATAACAATACAATACACTGCTGGTAAATTCTTTTAATTTTACTCCAATAAAGTTATATTATTTTCAATGATCAAACGGTGGTCCAGTGGTCACCTCCTACCCTTCTGTGGAGGGTCAGTTAATTGGAGCTATAAGCATTTATATATTGAGCCCTTATGATTTTTAAAATCCGATCTCTTGTGAGATAATGCTCTCGGTTACATAATGAATTAAGGAAGGACAAACACGATACTAAAACTGAGATAGAAATATTTAATAGATGTTTACAAAGATGCAGTGAAAGTACGTTTTGCTACGGGTATACTTTTAATAACAAGAAGGTAGTTATTGTATAAATATCGCATAGTTTTAATGCACATTGCTAATCCGGGGGCAAAACACTCTGCTGAGACACAACCGAAGACTCCGGTGGTAAATTTTGTAATATCGGTGCATAAAATGTGCGAAAAACAAGAGACATATTTGCACCAGACTATAGAATACCTTTTCTAAAACAATTGGTTTCGAAGTTATCGTATTAGGTCATAATAGGACCGACGTGTTGACATGAAAATCTCAATACCCCATTACTTTTTTGTGAAAGTTTCAATTCATTCTCTGACACAGGGATAAAATCAAGTTCATTAATAATATTCAAGAAATTATAAAATTTAAAGCGTTTACTTTTTAACATATTTGTGCTTTGTTCTTGTTGGAGTACATTCTATTGTTAAATGAACAGAGCTAAAGTAATGCGTTTGTTTCGTCTGTTCTAAAGCGGTTAACAGAAGCGTCGGGATCAATTCTAACACTGTGGAAAACATAAAAATGTAAGCTGAATAAATTATTCATTTTCTAGATGATGATAGTATTTTATACTATATATAATCATATGACTACATGAAGTTTGATTTACGTGAGTCTTTTCGAACTATATTGACGGCGTATGAATGAGCTAACTTGGATTTTGTATGGCTCATTCTGGAAGCTGCATGGCAGTTGTTAAAATCAGTTTCCTGAAAGTTTTTGTTAATCTATTAGTATACAAAGGTATATCAAGTACGAAAACAGTATTAGACGTGCTTTAATATGCAGATTTAGTTATAGCTATTGTTTGTAAGAAATGAAATCAAAATCATGTTGAAAAATTAGAATATTGAAACAGCGGAAAGGAAAATTGAAATATAAATAGCCTTTAAATCTTTAAATGTTTAAATCTTTTTTTTTTAAAGGGGGACTGCTATTCTGTGTTTTAACATTAAAAAGTACTCAGTAAATGACAATCTCTGATCAGATTCAGAAAAAATGGAAAAGTTTAAAACGATACGAAAACGGGGGACTGGTTATAATAAATAAATGTAAAGTCAGCAAATCTATTTAACCCTTCCCTATCTATTCTAGCGAAAAGGCCATATGCAACTCTGAATTAGAACGGGAGAGTGTCATCAAGGAAACTCCTTTACGTCTTTCCATCATTAAATTGATGCAATTTTAAAGTCAAAAGACGTCACGGAAGATCAGGGTGTGCTCTGAGGAGATAAGAATATCAGAAAATGTCAATTTTGAAATTTCAATCATACTTGTTACGGAACAAGCTAACGAAATTCGTTGTCTTTCCGACAGCCGTAAAACTGAGATTTATGATGATTACTTCCTTGCTGTATATGGTTTTGTGGAGAATAATGTTATAGATAAGGCATTTTCTGACGGTCCGCTAGACACATCAAATTGCTTTAACGTTAATGAAATAGACGTTTTGAGCAAACTTTTTTCTTTGCAGTTAGTTACTCATGAAATATGCAAGACGACATGCAACACCTTGTCAAACTTTATCAATATTATAACTTTCAGGGAATCTGCCAAAACTAAATGAGGATACGGGTTGCATTAATTCAGATTTTAAGACTAAATAAATCTCCCGCATGTCTTGTGAAACCAAAAATAACAAACATATCAGTTTTATATTGGTCTGGCATTAGCAGGAGTTCGACTTTAGTAAATGATTAAATAAGTTTATAATATCTTTTACTATAAAAAAAATGCTTTACAAATAAAAAAGGCGGTATAGAGAAATAGTTATTCACGGAATTCCCTGGAAAAAAATCAGAGGAAATACCAGAATCGAAAAGCCTACTGCACGGCCATTGTCATTCTTGCTCTTTTTTTCTCTTTTGTATTGATTTATATAAAATTTAAACATACATTTATGGTAACTATTACTAACATAACTGTTTTCAATGAACACTTCAAGGATTTCTAAACGCACTTGTATCCACCATCCCAAAGTGTAGTGTACACGATAAAACAGATACTGGAAATATTTTCTTACTTCTCCTACTTATATACATGCACCAAACGTACCATTCACGGGTATTTATAATGCTGTTACATTTAGTCTGCAACTTGTCAATATTTCATAGTGATAAATCAATGTTTTACAAGGAGTAGTGAAATATATATTGCTCGCCAAGGGTCGATACAACAACCACTTCACGACTTAAGTTCTGATATATTTCTCGACTAGACAGAACAGTATCAATAAATTCACACTTTAACTTTATCTCTCAACACTTTGTTTACAGACAATTGTACATCTTAAAAGTCACAAAAAATTAAGAATGCATGAAAGGCATTTGATCAACAGCGCTGGACTACTGTTTTAATCGGCAATAATCTTTTATTTTAGTTATGAAAATAATGTGACAAAATTGTAAAGCTAAGTTCAGAAGTGACAACAGAATATGAGGTGTGCATAGACAATTATGTTAAGTTAAATGGCAAACAGATAAAACTAGAGCAATGACACTGCAACAGGTGTTCTTTCGTTGCACTATATCGATAGGAAGGACGAATGCAGTAAACATACTGAAATAAAAAGATCTAACAGATAGATAGTCCTTTGGAGGCAATTAATATCGACAGCTAGATATATGTATTTTCAGTTATTGTCAGATTAACAGCCTTGTTTCAATGTCGAGAAATAAGTCTACACCAAAACTTAATGGGACAAGCTGTAAAGTTTTAAAATTAGCTAGTGTTGATATATTTAAGATATAGACATTCGCATATTCCTTTCGTAAATTATTCCCTATTTCTTAGAGTAAAAAGTTACAATTTTTTTTCGTCAAAATATTTGCTCAGACCTATTTTGACTTAGATGTATATGTAACCATATAAAGATTCATCAATTCGTAAATCATCCGTACATGGTAATTCTACTAATTTATACACACTTTAATATGCATGTGGTAGGGAAACCTTAAATATTGATCACACTCGTAGGAGCCGTGAATTCGCTTCGCGTTGGCTGAATAGCATTCGAAAATTCTCCTCACAAAAAGTCTACTTCACTAAGGAGATCACAGTGTTATAGAGTTTTTAATCTTTAATCAAAGCGTTGTGATATACACTTCGTCATACCTCAAACAAGAAGAATTCAAGTTTAGGCGACTTAATATTTGTCCAAACACTTTATTTCATTTACTACTTCTTCAGGAATGGAGACTACAAAAGATTATCAGCCAATTATTTGAAGAATGAAAACTTAATACATGCATTGTATGATTAAATACAATAATTACATTTACACTCTACTTCAGGCGTGGGGGTAAGTTTGACATAAATTAAAGTGATCTTCACAGAAATATGCGTGTAAATATTGCTTCTAATTTAGTAGACGTATACGCATTAAATAACTTGAGTGCTATGCCTTGGAAGAAATTTCTTGGCAATAGGTATCCCTTTAATTACTTTCTTTGACTGAGAAATATAAGAACAAGTCAATATTGTCACATGACACAAATATCATGGTGCAACCCGTTAAAATTGATACAATAGAACAGTCTCACTTGAGATCGAGGTTTGATCTCAGGAAATAGACATAGAGGCAACTGATTTTCCAATTTGCGCTAAACAAGCTTACGTAACAGACAGTCTATTTGTGACAATAGCGTTGCGTTTTATGATGATTACCTCCGGGCTGTATATATGGTATCCCAGAAAGTAATGAGTACACATAAGGCATCATCTTACATGTACAAGCCGTCAGCATGTGCAACTTTTCTATCGGTAGTAAAAGGATGTTTTGAAACAAACTGGCCCTAAACAAACATCACTTCATGCATGTTGGGCGAAGGTTCAAACATCCTACTTATCATAGTACGTTTTATTGACACACAAAAACAATTTCTCAGGACAGTATGTCTGCACTACCGTTTCTTAGGTAGTTTGAATACAGCTGAAAAAATCTTTTGATGTATTTTATGACTGCAATATATAACTTTTATCATTTTATCGAAACATGTTTTAACATTTTAGTGTTCTAGTAATATCAGCTCCCTTAAGTACGTTTTTAGGCTCCGATCAGAGATTGCAATTATGGTTGGTAATAACCATTACTGGTGGTGTAATATGAAAAACAAACTGATGGACGATATCTTCCTTCAAAGAGGAGCAAATGATTTATCACTGTTGCTACATGCATGCTCAATTTAGAATTTGATCAAAGAACTATTCCAGACTAATTTGAGATTTTTAAAATTTTGTGACCAGCGTTCCCTTAACATGTAAAACTAATATTTGTATACTTGTTATATTAACAAGTGGCTGTAAATATGGTTTGTGTTGTTATGTACCGGTAAAAAGTGTTCTTGTACACACGGATACACTTGTTTTTGCGTTAACATACCATAGTACAGAGATACACTCTTGCTTTGTGGAAACATGTAACAGTGATTGGAGAAACGTGTTGTTACATTATCATGTAGCCGCAATGGAAGAAGATAAGTGTTGCAATAAAAAGAGAAACTTTTTTTGAATGTAACAATGAGAAAAAACTTTTGTGGTGTAAACATGTACGAGTAAGTTTTAGTAAAGCGAGAAACACTCGGGGTAATTCGAGAAACACTTGTCGGAGTAAAGCGAGAAACACTTGTCGGAGTAAAGCGAGTATTGTGATGTAAATTTGTGACAAAAGAGAAGGAAAAGCTCTCTGTCTGCAGTTAATATAAGTATTGAGTTTTATCACAAGTATACAACATTATACCCTGTCTCATAATAGAAACAGTCCATCTTTTATATCATGTATATTTTCCTATTTAGTTGTTGTATGATAAAAGTTATATGCAAACTTCTTAACAAATACAATATTTTAACAAACGTAAATGAACACTGTCTGGAATGGTTGTATTTATTGATATTTTAATAGAAATAGATTAATTATCAGTGAGTTTTATACCAAATTCAACCTGATTCTGCAATATGACTTAAAGACATATAAAGTATAATGCACTCTTTACAATGCTTGCTTAAAGTTTAAATCCTTTTGACTGTTACGTGAGGTTTATTTTTGCTCTGAATATCTACTTTGTTTAAAAAGCACATGAAATATGCAAAGACATATTGCCATAATGTCGGTTCCAATCACATAAACTTTCGGAAAGACAAATGGTGTGAAGATGTATTCGTGACTGTATCTGACGTTTTGTAATATGAATTTATGCGTCAATTCCCTACCATTATTGTCAATTTGCGAGGAAAGCTTGAAATATCAGGAACACAAACGTAAATTAAAGCACCAGAAATAAATTCAGTAAGGAATAAAACCGTTGCATTTTTTCTTATAACAATCTGCTATAAGAGTTTCACGTTTCATTATTGTTGCGGAGTAAAATGATTTATTATATGTTTTAATGTCATTGTATTGCTAGTCTAGTCTAAACCAACGTTAAAGTCCCAGGAACACAGATACATGTACTTCTTATTTTACCAAGAAAGATGTCTTACCGGTGGAAATGACCTTTATTTATACCAAGTACATTCCTAACTATGTTTTTTAAACAATAAGTACATTTTTTTTCAATGATACTGCAAAATTAGAAAGACTTTGTTGCAACTCTTTTTCGTGAAGAAACGCATTGAATACGAAAGAAAGGCAACATATCAAAATTAGAGTGAATTGAACATGGTTCTATCAATATCCTATCAGTAAATTAATTTTAATATATCAGTAAATTCAAAATGATCATTGGACATTAACGTCATATTAGTGTTAAAATTAGCAATATTGGAACTCGGTCAAGAAAGATGCATAAAAAACAAGAAATAGCTAGAAACAAATTAGAAATAAGTTATACATAGTTATAAAAGAAACAAAAAATATCTAGCAAATGGAATGAATTTTTCTCTTTTGAATATTACATGTACATGTAGGATAGTCAAAAACGATGTACAAAGTTTAACACAATACTCAATATAAATAAAAAATCTTATACAGATTCATATCGTTTATATGTAACTTTGTATAACCTTGAGGAGTAACATTTCTGACAAATATCTTTTTAACTTTTGACGGTCACATTGAACAGTAATATAATTCTAAAGTTCGCAAGCCTTATTTGGGACAGCATTTGAGCGTTCATGCAATATTCACAGGCGTTGTACTAAAATGTAAAATAACTATGGACATAAAACAAAGTTAAACCTGTAGATGCTAAAAGGTATTAGTATACCATTTCATTTGCTTCGTGTCTGACTGGTTCAATTACAGGATAAGGCAAGAAATTGACTTGAAAAGAGTTTCTCTATTTGATCAAAGAATGCCCCTGGTACTTTACTTTCTAATATTCAGTCCTAGTGCGATGTTTTACATTACTCACTTTCAAGGCACATGTCGTCGTGTTCAAATTTCAGCAGCTTTCTTCAGGGCATATCCGACTTTGTCACGGTAGTGATAACATTTCTAAAGGGAATACATTTTATTTCCTGAGAACAATATGCTTGTTTACTAAAGTCTGCAGTAACTACATAAAGTAGTCGCATTTTTTTTTGGGGGGGGGGGGGGGAGGTGCAGCTTTGGCAATTTGTTCATGTTGATTCAACATTACATCCATAGCCCACTCCTCTGACTCTTTGTTTTCTAATGAAAAAAATAATCGTCTAAAGTACTGCCATAGTTGACATTCTGTATATGTGTCTCTGAATGTAAGTGTATGTGTGCCTGCTGGAGTTCTCATTGATTATTTTAAGTTGTCAATTGCATTTCCTTTAAAAATACATAATTGCAGTCGATCATCTTGAATATATTGTTGCATAGTTACATTACTTGATCACCGTCAAGCAAATAACCAATATAGTAAACTGATTGACAATTCTACTTCACACTTACAGGAGTGATAGATAGGCCGATAAGCCTGGATAATTAAGCCTAGTAATTTCTGCGTCTATTTCATTGGCTAATACAGATTGATTAATCTGTGTATGTAACTCTCTGGCATCGATCTAGCAAAGGTCGTATTACAGTGTCTTACTAAATTTACATCCAAGATGTACTACAGAATACCTCACTATGCAAATGATTACAATTAATGACGTCCACTATGTCAATCGACCAACATGTATTCACTCCAGTGATTGTGTTTTTCCAATTAGTATATAATTTGATTATATTTGTGTTTAGGTTAATAAACCGACAAAATCTCCTGCTTAAAGAGGATATTCCAATAAAGGCTTAATCATAAAGTTGGATAGTGGTTCACACAGTTGTAGACACCTGATGAAACAAGTTACAAGAGCTACTGGCGGGAAAGGTGAATGATAGATCAACCTGAAATACACTTAAGGTAGACAAGAAGAATTTACAAGAGGGCCCTGATCGTCCTATGTCGCTCACATGAGTACCAGTACACTTACCTAAGGAAGTCACTTTTTCCCAAGGGGAGTCATCAGTTGCTAAGATAGTCATTGGTTGATAGGGAATGTCACTGATCGAGTGACTAATCATTATATTGTCATAATATATTAGACTCCATTGCATACACAAGGTTTGGCTTACATTGCAACAAGATAGCCATTTTGACCAAGTTTCATGAAGATCCAATGAAAATGCGACCTTTATTGCATACACAAGGTTTTTCTATCATTTGACCTTGTGACCTAGTCTTTGACCCTAGTAGACCCATATTCCAACTCGACCTAGATTTCATCAAGACAGTCATTCTGACTAAGTTTCATAAAGATCATGTGGAAAATGCAGTCCCTATTGCATACATAATATTCAGTGTGGACAGACGACGGACACCAGGCGATAACAAAAAACTTCGTGCTTAGGTGAGCTAAAATGAATTACAATTCGAAATTGTAAAGTTTAAACAGTCTTTCTAGTCCATACACTAACAGTTTTTTTCAAGTCAATACTCATTCGTGAGTTCAATCATTTTTGCAAGTTCATAAACCAAGTCCTACACTCTTGCTTCGCACAATGCCAAAACCCACATACTTCCAAACACTGTAACTGTTAGACAAAACAAACTCCAAACTGTATACCCAATACCTCAATGGACCAATACTTAAAATGTCTCTATTAAACATTTGATAAGTCTGAGATTACTGTTTACAATGCTCACTTCGTGTAACAAAAGTCGAGAGCAAATATAAGAAACATAAGTATTTATATGTATAAAAAGTCGAGAGAAAATATATTTAGTAACATAAGTATTTATATATAAAAAGCCGAATGAAAATATAAGTAACATAAGTAATTATATGTGTAAAATGTCGAGGGAAAATGTTAAATACTTAAATATGTATTTGACAGAACCACCCTCAATGACATCACGGACATATACCTATATATCCAATTAAAATGTCCCTATCTAATTAGAGAGTCAATAATCCTACAAAGTATAATGGAAAAAAACCCAGACACTATAAAGCTACCACCCTCCAGCAAGAAACCTACACAAAAACAATCAATCCTAAAATTCATTCAGACCCATCAGAAACAGTTTGTTTCTGAAAGGTTTCACTATATATCATTTACTTTGCCAGGTTTCTGCTGAGGAAAATAAATTGGGAATACTTTTAAGGGTAAATTGGAAATATTTCATTTTGTTTATTCTAGGGACAAACGTCTTATATTTAACAACATGATGTATTCTGCAAAAGTCGAGAAAAAAACTTTCTTGATTGTATAGATCGCTGTAAACGAAACTGACAATTTGAATTACCACGTGTAGAGTTACCATACAGTATGTCAAGGTAAAATTAGCAAGATTTTCTAAAAGGAAAGATTTATTCTGCAAAAGTCGAGAAAAATAACTTTATTGTATAGATCGCTGTGAACGAAACTGACCATTTGAAAAACCACACGTAGAGTTTCCATACAGTATCTGTACGTTTTCCATCAATGTAAAATTAGCAAGATTTTCTGTTAACAAAGATTTGTCAATAGACTTATTCTTATAAACAAGATCAAACGTAATCAAAATGTAAAATAACACAGACAAGTATTTAATCCCCTTTTAAAAGCATTGTCTTCTGTTTTCGCAGTTTATGGAAACCTGTACATAATATGTTCATGAAATGAGAGCACAATAAAACACCATTCAATACAATACAGACATTTGTAAAAGTGCAAATAAAACACAAGTGCGAAAATTAATTAAAGTTTGACAGAAGATTTGTGGAAAATGCATAATTATTTTCTACATCTTTGTTTCCATGGAGAATTGAAGCACGAAGTCTTTATTTTCATACGCGTGTCCTGAATTTGAAAAGGCTGAGAATTCAGAATCGTTTTAAAACATACAGGTAAAATGGTGCTGAAGTTTAAACACCAACTAAAAAATAAATATTTAATTTTAAATAGAATAATATTTGCTCTACATTACCTCTGATAAGTCAATTCAAAACTATTCAATGCCCCAAAACATACATGAAACTTCTATGTTTACTTATTTATTCGCATGTTTGATAATCAGCATAGGGGACGCTCTTGAGCTTTCATTAGAGCCGCAACCATACATGTACGTGAGAGCATACGGCATCGAAGCACATAACTAACACATTTATAAAACGCTTTTGTTAAAATATTAGATCTATGACAGACACACAACATAGGCAAGTCATTACAGAAAATGCAGAATCAAATTTTGATACGTTGTGAAGAAACAGGACAAAAGAGCTCTACCGCTCTTAAACATTAGCACATGTTTTTTTCAATTTCAACAACACAGGTGGAAATGTTACGATGTAAGTCCATAAATCTATATGATGAAATCCAAGTATGAAAGTTACAAAGTGGTTGCAGTTCGCTAGTATAAACGAAACGTTTGGATCAACATCAGAAATCGTGCAGATTTCTTGAACATGTTGTTTTTACGTCTAGGCTAAAGTGTGCATTGTGCAAATGGCAAATTTGTCCCTCATGGACACCTCTTTTTGCGTATTTGTATCTACAATATTTAAACTGAAATATTCTGAGGATAAATGTATGCAAATGTTCGTGCGAAATATCTGGACCGTCAGTGCAATACTGAGCCATACGATGACTGAGTTCAGACATATTTCTATACCAGGTGTTACAGTATCGATTAGTTACCACTTTAATTTTCCTCTTTCCACACGTTGCACTTAAACAGTAGCACTATTGTTACTGTAAAGAAAGTAAACAAGTAGCAATAACTGCCGAGGAGGTCACAAACACGTTGCTTCCCGAATAAGCTTTCAAGCTGACGTTTAAACAATTAAACAGAAATATGAAGTTTGTTTTGTAAGCAACACCGGAATAAGCGATTTGCATAGACTATTACGATTTTCGATACGGACGACAGCAGAGTACAAAAGCCGAATAGAAGTCATGTTGTTGCAACTTGAAGATAACTTGTCTCTACAATACATTTGGACCAGCACTACGACCTAACAAACTCCCAGTGGTTTCCTCCTGTAAATCAGTTTATACCGATTGCGTAAGACAAATGCAAATTATGTGAACTTGGTTAATTTTCATACAAGTGTAACCCAAGAGACCGTGTCAACAAAAATACGAGTAGGCGGGTTTCAAACTGAACTGGTATTTCAAAACATAAATAAAAAATGACATTATAAATCAAATGTGTTATGCAAGAAGAAATGCACTAGACAGGAAAAAAAGAGGACTTAACAAGTGTTGCGACAACCCATATGCCAAAACAACTGGTTCATACATTCACAACAGAGCAGTAAGTCAAACGGAATTATAAGATAGAAAAAGGGAAACAAGGTAATCAAACAAGCATATTACATTGTATAATGAAGTCCAATGAAAGAGAAAAAGTGAGTAAAGCCTACATTTGTAAATTATGGCAAAATTTCAACCGCTTCTAAGATGTAAGATTCTGACTACTATGTTTTATATAAACCTTCTACAATTTATAACTCATACATACCATTCACAGTAAAAGCTACATTATAACTTCCGATTTAAATAATCTAGAAACATCAGCTCTGTCACCAAACAGTGTATGTTCGTCCGGAAAAATATGAAACATATTCTATTACATTGTGACTCCCTAGACGCTAATCCAACCTTACAAATTGAATCTCCTACTTCCAATTGTTCATGTAAGCTTAATGAACAAACTAAATAAATTATCTCCAGATTCCGGGACTTGCCTCTCCATAGAATTAAAAATTAAGTAAGTATTCCTCACGGAAACAAAATTCTATCTTATCTCCTGTTAAAGAAATTCAATACTGCGCGTTATTTTGTTCCTCCTGGTCTCCGTGGATAATCACAAAACAAATGACAAATTAATACTCCAGCAACAAGTTTAATTCAGCCTGTATTGATTGAGGAAGCTTCTATGGTAGAGAGCCGGTAAAATGTATTGGAAAGTAATCAGAATAGAGTCAATAAAATCTAGCGATGCTAAAGTTATGACAATCCTTTGTTACATTTAGCGAGATTGCAGAAAAAGGTTGACGGCGGTTGGTCTAGGTGTCTTACGATGCCATGAGTAAGGCACGGGTATAGGTGCATGAACCCATTGACATTAATGAGGAAAGAGAGGTACAAAGGGATTTCATATCTTTGGCTTCTCTTTTCTAGAAATATACAATAAAATTCCTTAGAAAAGGACATACCGTGATGTCGGCAAAACTTTTTTAATTGGCACTTGACGGAGCACTATTTAAGACAGATAACTGATTTGCTATTTAAAATTACTGAATCCTGATTGTGTGAACCATTTTATTCCTATCTAATTTAATAAGATAACTTAGTTATAACTATATAATTTATAGAACCGTTTCTGGTTGGATTTTACACTATACAATTAGACACAAAACATTAGAACGTAAGTTGACTACGTACAATTGGAAGGCGACCCTCGGGAAATATATTTCCCTGTAAATTATTAGCTCGTCAGACAATGGTGGAAACAAGTCAGGTTTGACAAATGATACGTGGTCACATTTTTATTAAAAATAATGGCAATGAAGAAAATAAATGTATCTTTTGTAACGTTCGATCAGTTCTTGCAACCAGTCACTGTAAATTTTTTTTTCACAGAGTTCTCTTTTCAAACTTAGTTTAAGAAATAGCAATAATAAAACTGTTTTTGCTGAAAGAGAAAGCATGTGAATGTCAAGATTAGGTTATGATCAAATGTTTATGGATTGACAGATAAAAGTATTTGATCATAAGAACATAACTGGACGTGGTTTATATCGACCTGACTCTTTGTGTGAGGAAGTTGACATCTTACGGAGTACAAGAGCCTATTATTGGCTAATTATAAGATATTATTAAAAAATTGTGAGAGATATTAATATGAACATTATCCTTATAGAAAGCTGGCAAGGCTAATTTGACACAGTTCCGGTAACTGAATGGTTGCTACTCCAGAGTGTCTGTTGTGATCCGGATAATAAGATTTTATTCAAATAAGCATTGTGACAATATTTTGTCCAGGCTGTATAAAGAAAATAAAAGATTAGATTTAATTATGGCAATCCCTGTCTAAAGACGTTCACGTCTGCAACCTGTGAGTTTCTAGAATAACTGGCTTGTTATCGAACTTTGTGGAGATATATTGTCAAAGTAATTTTTGTTACCAGGTTTGGATATGATTGCACAAAAAGTTTTCGAGTCGGAGAACGAACAACTCAATCCGCACAAATGGCATCTGCTTGACGCGGTATACCATAATGTTGAAAAGACAGACTGCTTGAAAAGAGAGAACGCTGTAAAGGTAAAACATTGAAATGTTGAAAGAGTGATTACTGAAGAGGTTAAATGTCGACATGTTGAAAAGAGAGATCACTGAACGAGAGAGAAAACCAATGGTTGAATAGAGAGACCGCTTAAAACGGGACTCATCAAAACGTTGAAAAGAGAAACTGTCAAAAATTACATTTCCAAATGCTGAAAAGAGAGACAATTGAAAAGGTAATACATCACAATATTGAATAGAGAGACTGGTGAAAGGTGAGGCATCAAAACGTTTGAAAGTTATACTGTTTGAAAATACTGAATTTTTAAGTACCAATTTTGAAATGGTGAGAAAACGAATCTGCTCGCAAAAATGCTGAACAAAATTTTAACGAGAAATATTTTTTTTTAAAAACCTTGGCTGTTTCAAAGTACTAAGTATCTAATTTAGAGACAAAGGTATTTTCATACGTACGACATGATAAGCCTGATGTGGAAAACACATGAATTTAAATTGGTATATAGTCAACATAACGAAAGGTGAATGGTCGACTTCTAGAAGAGGAAAGAAATCTAACAATTATGTTAAGTATGGCGATAAGGTGAAATGATTAAACGTAAAAAACGGACCAAGCTATTGGAAATTCTCTGAAAAAGGTAGAACTCTTTGAGAATTCAGTGCGTGTAGATGCCAGATAATGGTAGAGCCGAATACAACATCAATGTAATTATGCGTGGTACTGCGAAATGTCATCCAGAAGAGTAGTAGGTGTTCATCCATCTTATTGATGAATTAAAAGCAGCACCAATACGTCAATTACATATGCAATTAGAGTAAGCGCTTAGTCGTAGAATAAAAAAATCTAAGACGCAAATGACAATTTCGGACTTTAGATCATAATTGTTCCCAACAAGCAGATTCAGTTCTATGTCTTTTCCGACAGCTGTAAGAATAGTGATTTATGAAGATTACTTCCTTGCTGTATATGGTACGGAGGAGAAAATTATAGATTAGAAATTATCTGTCAGTTCGCTAGACACATGCAATTGTGCTCACTTTAATGAAAAGATGATTTGAGTAAAGTGCTTCCAAAAGAATCTCTGGTTAATGGATATTCAAGCAAGCTGCTAAAGAACCTG
The DNA here is from genome assembly GCA_032359765.1 of Saxidomus gigantea. Taxonomy (NCBI): domain Eukaryota; kingdom Metazoa; phylum Mollusca; class Bivalvia; order Venerida; family Veneridae; genus Saxidomus; species Saxidomus gigantea. The sequence continues at coordinate 23,330 of JAUMHA010379773.1, forward strand.
TCATTGTTATGTATTATTACACTCTAAATGGAAACGACCAAAGAGTCTTAAATGTATGGAAGCGCTGATATTTGCAACTGCTTTTACTTTCATCAACAAGTAAATTTATATTTTCTGGCAATTCAGTGTACTCTTTATGTACTCTCTATGTAAATGCTCACCACTGTATGCACTTACATGTTTGTTCAAAAATATAGAAACCCCATATAATAGGTTAGTACTAATACTTGTTGCAATAAAGATGGCTGTCTGTCCGTCTATTCGTCTGCCTTTCTACTAATCATTAAAACTAACTGATTGCCGATGCCTACAAATTACAGATTTAGATATACAAATTTAGTGCTGTTGTTGACAGTGCACCGCTAAAATATCTAAATTTCAACTCCTTTAACAAAAGACTGCATTGTTGATAGTTACTTAACAGATGTTTTATTTGTATTGAGACAATAAACATGTGTGTAATTAGTCCATGTTATAGCTACAGTTAAAGGATACTTCTAAAAATAACTTAATCTACTTTAATGCTGTTATCCTTAGTTTATTAAAGTTACGAAGCGCGTTGTCTTTCAAAGGTAGGTCAAAATATGTTATATTTTTGTGTATCTGGTTCGCGGGGAAAAAATATGTGCATACTTTATTTCAATTTGATCATAAAAATATATTTTCAATCTTACTGCTGGTAAATTAAGTGGAAAACAAACTGTACTTCATTTCACGCCTAATTCAGCTTTTACGAACATAAAGTACAATATCTTTTATGTTTTCACGGATTTACAATTTTTTGATATTGTCCAATCGTTGCTATCCTTGCTTTTACAGTAAAACTGACTCTAAAACATACATTGTGTCGTAGTTTTATGACAACTTAAATCAACCCGGTAAAAACTAAACGGGCTATATTGTATTTAACCGATTTTCATTTTCCGTTCATGGTAAAATCAAATACTGCAAGTCATGTTCATTTTCAATTTTCCTTTTCCCTCGTAAACCGTGCTACATAACGTTTGAACAATCTGGCTATAAGATATACCTTTCAAACCCATTTGATTGGCCAGTTTGAAACATTTAGGATTGAAAAGGGAGATAAAGCAGGTTGCATTCATAAAGCATTAAGTCAGAAGAACTTTATATAATTGACATGAAAATGCCCCCTATACTAAAGTTTATTGTTGTATGTTCTATTGCATCACTTGTCCTGTCAAAACATTTCTCTCTGTGACTGTTCTCGGGTCAGATACAAGCCTGTCAACGATTATTTCTACTGGGAATACGGTATAATGTTTTCAAGGAATAATTTTCTTGTTTCGAAGAGAAAGATAAGCAGATAGAAGGCATTAGAAGCAACATCTCGTTCATCATATTCTGTATTACATGAGAAATTCTCAAAACAGATAAAAACCGCCATTTATCAATTACACGTATTGTTTCAACATCTCTACAACACATTCCCCTCCATTGCCTATTTCTTAAACTGAAGTAGTGGAGAAGTTAGGATATTTAAGGATCTTTAAATAATTAGCTGTCTACGAGTTACATAAACAAGAGGGCCAAGATGGTCCTATATCGCTCACCTTGGTGGAAGATCACTAGACAATGTTATATACCAAATAGGTTTTCCGATATACATCTTTGTAAAAAAAAAGTGCCCCCCCCCCCGGCAAGGTCAATTTTGACCCCAGGGGCATAATTTGAACACACTTTGAAGAGTTCTACTAGGCAATGCTACATGCCAAATATCTAAGCTCTAGGCCTTGTGTTTTCAGAGAAGAAGATTTTTAAAGTTTTTCTTATATAAGCCTAAGTAAAACTTAGTGACCCCCCAGCCAAGGTCAATTTTGATCCTGGAGTCATAATTTGAACAACCTTGGTAGTGGTCCACTAGACTATATCTAAGCTCTAGACCTTGTGGTTTCAGAGAAGAAGATTTTTCAAGTTTGTCCTATATAAGCCTATGTAAAACTAAGTGACCCCCGTGCGGGGTCAATTTTGACCCGGGGGTCATAATTTGAACAATCTTGGTAGAGGTCCAC
>JAUMHA010379774.1:0-12586 GCA_032359765.1 Saxidomus gigantea
ACCCCCTTCCTTTTTTCACACTAACGTCTTATTACTTGAATGATATGAGCTGAAACGTTATAAGCCGCCTCTAAAACTTGTACAAATGCTTTTTAGGTATGTTTTAATGTTCAGCATTTCCTATAAAGCATAACATTAACATGATTAACGGTGCTGGATTTAAAATGCCGATTTAAACCGTTGATGACGTCATAAACACAACGTAAATCACTTAATTTACTTCTTTGATTTTAATTGTGAAAGGAAAAATGAAGTCAGCTGCATAATAAATAGAATACAAGGTTACTGTCTTTTGAAAACAGTTGATATCGAACTCGGATGCATATCGACCAGAAAGCCTCGGCAAGCCTCGGCTTCCCTGGTATCAAAAGACAGTAACCTTATATTCTCTATTTAGTGGTAAAGAAGCATCCAATAAACAAGAAAAGCTCAAAGTTTCGTCCGAACGGACACCAGATATCTTATTTTTACCATATCTGTACACGAAGGACAAAGAAAAAATATAAACATCAATCAACGTTTCATCAGACATACCGTTAAATATGGATACTATGAAATAAGTGTGACTCCACTGAATCATAGATTTGAACGAGTTGGTGTAACATGCAATTTGTTTATCAAGCTGATTATTTTGGCCATTCTTAGACATTTGTTGGAAAATAATTTAAAGTCTGTGTCCTCAAATATGCCGATATTCACATAGCATAATTTTGATTGTTAATGCATATTAAAACTTTAGTTCAAAATAACGCACTCCCTTACTTCAGCTAGATCAATTTAATTAGTTTTACTCCCTTTCACACACAGTCACAACACAGGACATTAATAAACTAATATTTAGAAATGTAAACGTTTGAATATTTTCAAAATAAGACGAATACAAAGGGGTAAAGGCCTTGTATGCTTTTGTTTTAATGGAACGTCTAACTTTTGTCGAGCAGTAAAGATGAAATACAATTATACTCCTTCTTATACATCTTATCCTTTGCTTCGATTTAGCAAGTATGATATTGATCCGTTGCTTTTTTAAAAGTGAAATCCGCTGCTGGTATCGAAAATTGAAACTTTTCCAAGTTGAATTTATTTATATCAAAATTACACGTCTATCTTTTATTTGACCGAACTTTCTGTTATAAACGTCAAAAATCGGATTTTGTTTTGTTTACGAATGAGTTGTGGCACCACCAAACCAAACCAAACTAATCAGGTGTCGATTAGCTATAAGTGTACGTGGAGGTAAAAGTTTATCGGTGATTTATGACATTAATGTTAAGCTGCAGACAATAGGATTATTGTTAAGTGGGTGAGTCTTAAAAAAATATAAATGTTTTGTTTATATGTTTGCTACAATTTGATAACCCTTCGTGGTGTATTGCCTATGTTTTGAAGTTAAACTTTCCAGAACCCGCAGCGGATTCCAACTTTCCGTTTATAAGCTATTCAGGGTTTCCAAATTTGCATACAACAATTACTTGTGTAACTGCGCGTTTTTCAACTATCTGTCAACACGTTTTATACTACTTAATTAATTTATAAATTATGTTTAACCTGCAATCAATTTTTATCATTAATAGTTAAGGGTGAAAGGTGCTACAATGCATTCGGTATTCAATACAAATGACTAGTGTAGATAGGCTGAACTGATGTAAACAAATATTAAAGAAATTAAATATACCTAATTTATTTTCAGGATGTAGTTTGACAGAAAACGAAGTTGTTGTACTAGTAGGTAAAACATTTATGGCAGAAAACAAAAGATTGGTGCAAGGGTTTGCAAAACAGTTCAGTACTGAAACGAATATTGTACGTATACTGAGCTATGAAACTGATACGCCGTTACTGAACTTTGGTATTGAATCAAGAATTCTCAGAATTCATGACACACAGATACAACCGTTTTCCGCTGTCAATCGATATGAAAGTTGCCTTTATAACATCATGGCTGAGAATTTTTTAGGCACTATAAAATTCAAATCACCATATTCCAAAGGCATACTATTCATGGAAACCGATAATGAGGCAGCAGGTGTTGCAAAGGCAATATTTTCACACAGTGCAAAGGAATATTCTGGAATACACCTGTATCGATTAGTGGAAATGCCTTACGCTCAGAGAGAGACACATACCACTTATGACAATGTGGATGATATACCTGTACCACGATGGAAGATGTTCACAGATATCGGGGCAACGTTCTTTCCAGAGTTATGCAAAAGTAAACATTTTCTTAAATCAAATTTCATTTATAAGCAGCCAATATAATTAAACCTCCGGTAGCACAAAGAAATTGTTATTACATTAATAATATTATTATACATTTCCGTTGATATTGGAATGACCAAAAGAATCAACATCAAACCTTGCTCTTACTTCAGTGACGAAATAATGGCATATTCTACGTAGGCTAAAGTACGACATCCGTTCATTAAGTGCAATATATCAGTACCTTATAGTTGATCAAATAACCAAAATTAGAACAAATGTTTCACTAGAGTGTCAATGAATTCTACACATACAACTTTTTAAAAAATTATTTATGATTTCAGGTTATTATAAGACTAATTGTTCAAATGGATATCAATGTTTATGGAGTAAAATTTGTATACCTCTGTTAATGTTGTGTGACGGTGAAAGGCAATGTATTCACGGTGACGATGAACAACTGTGTGATTTTGTGTGTCCTGAAAACTGTACCTGTTCTGGTTTTGCAATAAACTGTAGTAGTCAAAATCTTGACATTGAAGAGATTGCAACCTTTCCAGTGACGACACGACAGTTAGACATTAGTTTAAACGAACAATTGAGCATCATATTGCAACAAACTTATTTAGATATGCGACATCTAATCCGGTTAAATGTTTCTCACTGTAACATTCGAGAAGTGTCATCGATTGCCTTCTATAAGACAAACTATCTGATTGTCCTAGATCTAAGCTTTAACCACTTGACTGTTTTGCATCCACATGTGTTCGGGAGATTAGTTTTTCTTACCAATTTGTATATGCGTGGTAGTTATAAATTAGTTATTATAGAACCAGGAGCTTTTGAAGGCCTTTCCAAAGTCGATGAACTTCGAATAGTGGACACAGGAATTAGAAAAATTTCTGCATATACGTTTACCGGCATGACTCTAAAGTACATCGACTTTTCCAACAACAGTATCTCAATAATCGAGGACTTTGCTTTCGATGGACTTTCTGCTGAAATTATCAACTTTGAATTAAATCCAGTCAAAGATCTCAATAGAAAAATATTTGCTGGCGTTCGTGATGTAAAACAGCTGAAAACTCCTGCATTCAAATTTTGTTGTATTAGACCAACGTATATGGTGGAAGACGACTGCTCCCCTTCACAAGATGAATTTTCGTCCTGTGAGGATTTAATGCGGCTGTCAGCACTGCAAACAATGTTATGGTTGGTTGGTGCTTCGGCCCTTATTGGCAACTTTTTCTCGATTGTATACCGGCTGAAATTCGACAGGGAGAGACTTAAGCTCGGATATGGAATATTTGTTACGAACTTGGCAGCCGCTGATTTCCTCATGGGACTGTACCTTATTATCATCGCCATAGCTGATGCTCTATACAGAAAAATGTAAACTAATAATGCAATTATTTTACATAATCGAATTTAACTGGATTCTTTAATACATACATATATTTCGACGTTCACTTGACGAAAAAAACATAGCAGAAACATATTTGTTTGAGCATTATAATTCATAAAATGGTACATGAAACATCTGACCCACCTGTTTTCCCGTACCTTATGCTAAACTCCATATTCTACTTTAAATGACGATGATATTTATTTCAGATACATTTATGAGGATGAGTACTGGCGAACTAGTGGTTGGTGTACCTTTGCAGGGATATTGTCTACTGTGTCATCCGAGGCTAGCGTATTGTTTCTCTGTCTAATCACACTAGATAGGCTCTTTGTTATTAAGTTTCCATTCGGTCAAATAAGATTTGATTCTGTGAAAGCACATCTATGTTCAGTAGCCGCCTGGTTCTTTTCTATTTCCATTGCCCTGTTACCGATTATGTACGAAAGTTATTTCCAAAACAAATTTTACTCAAGATCCGGTGTTTGTATAGCGCTTCCTTTAACACGGGATCGTTCACCTGGCTGGTTATATTCGGCGGTTGTGTTTATAGGGTTGAATTTTGTCACCTTTGTTCTAGTTGCGATTGGTCAGGTTTCAATTTTCATGGAAGTGCGGAAGGCGAGCTCTCGTATGAAGAAAATGCAGTCGGCCAGGCGAAAAGACTTGACAGTAGCACGCAACTTACTTCTTGTAGTAACGACTGATTTCATGTGTTGGTTTCCGATTGGAGTAATGGGTACGTGGATTTCCCTAATGTGTGAATATTTACGTCAGTTTTAATCTTTCTGATAGATGACCTTAGGTAGGGAAGCCATATCACATTGCTTGGTTTGAATGGATCGTTGAATAAAAAGCTTTGAACAAATTGTATTTCTTTGTCATGAAATGTAAAATGATTTGAAAAGAATGCCTTATGTTCTGCTTCTTCATTTATTAGTACGTTAGAGTATGTGTGTGTGTTAGCATTAGATATTAAAGATTTGTTTTCCAGCAGTGTAGATATTACCGTAAAACTCATTCACTCAGTAACCTGTTTCATGTTCACAATAAGTAAGTATAATACAACTAGCTTAATACTTTAGGACTTATGGCTTTGAATGGACATGTACTTTCTGGTGATGTTTACGCTTGGACTGCAGTGTTTATATTGCCAGTTAATTCTGCCTTGAATCCAATACTTTATACTTTGAGTGCCATTATTGGACAAAAGGTATGTCTTTATATTGAATTATCCTTCCGCTGTTTAATAAATAGATTTTCTGAGATATTCAATTAATTAATCACTGTTCCAATTGGCATGTATATTTGAAAGAAATATCACCGTGCATGTATTTCAACATTACGTTAATCAGAATATTACAACTTGCATGACTTGTTCATTTCACAGAAGTTCAGCCCAAGCACAGAAGAACAAAGTCGGACAGAGTTATCAAAAGGTAGGATGAAAATTGTTGCAATATAAACACAGATAGTTGTAACTTGACTGTACAAATGTTAACACATGATAGTAATACAGATAGCTGAAATATAAGTGAGGAAGAGATTAAAAGGAATTTTCCACTTTGTTGGTATGTCTAAAAATATTTAAAGGAAAAAATTAACAAATTTGAATCGACTATACCTGTGATCTACACGGCAACCAAAAGGTAATCATCGCAGATACTCATTTACTGAAATATAAATATAACGTTAACAAACAAAAATCAATCCATAATACAATAAAAATGTAGTAAACTCGTGGACAGCTTCCACAGCAGTCGCTCTGAGTCAATGCTAACCCAACGATTCCCTTGGGTCTGATTATTATTATCGATGCAGTATGCCTGGAATCACCGTAACACATTTTCTGAAAATTCTTATAAAACACTGGATTTTGTTAAAGTAATAGTAAAGAAAGCTTTTTCAGAATAAAAAAAACACAGTAATCTTGATAATAAAAGTCTGTTTTGCTCAATAGCTGTAACTAGTAAAATGGTTTAAACATCAGATGAAATTAAAGATGTAGGGCTAAGTTTGATAATTGAGAAAGTGCAGGAGGTTTTACACTTTTCTCGAGCAGCAATTTTTTATAATTAATGTTATTCCTAAAAGTGTTTTATTGCGGCTCCTTATCATTTAACTTACTGAAAGCCAAAAATTGAACAACGAGTCGTGCATGTCATTTACAAATGATAAAATTAATGTTGTTTTTTTTATTAAAAAGAGCTTGGAAACTACATAAAGCAGTATCAGAGTATCAGTGGTTTGTTCAATCTCAGAGTAGCACCGAAAGAGGGATATAAAACCGTTGAATCGATTTCCGGCAGTAACATCGTATTGTCCGCACCGGTTGCAGTAAAACTAATATGCAAGCTATTCCGATGCTTAGACGTGCTTCAAAGAGCTTCTTTAGTCGTTGGAAATATTGACAAGAGTACTGTCTTTCTTTCTGAAAAGGATGGGAAAGTAAGCGGCTCATTTATGTCTTTCTTATTTTCTAAGATCATGCGATTGTGTTTATAACAGTGTCGGGATTATTCAATTATTCAAATCTTTGAATGCTTTAACCTTTGTAGGTCGCCCTGACCCATGGGCACATCTGTAGGTAAAGTTCTAAAATAACTAGATAAGCTGGAAAATCAAAGGTTATTCAGTAAATAGATGAATATAGATTTATTTTTTGTTATGCAGAATTATAATATTAGAACTATGCTAAGTTCTAATATTAGTAAGTATAAAGGCTCTTTGAAAATGACTGTTTTCTAGTAGTTTCTGTATATCGTGCCCAATACCAGATGTGGACTTAACTTATTTTGAAGATTTATTTTGGTGATGCTTTGATATATACAGTTAGAAGCATTGCTTAATGCAATCTGTTATTGACTGTTACAATTATGTATGTCTCCGTACATGTAATTTCAAAACCTTCTGAGTTTGAGTTGATTTTCAGTTAACTGGATACCTACGTTTCAAAGCGAAACCAGAACTGATCAACAGAGATGAAGATCTGCGGAAAGACATACTACAAACGGGAAGAGTTATTAACATTTTAATTCAGAAATACAGAAAGAGTATACAAAGGAATTAAGCATAAACGACCAATTCAGCAATGTGTTTTGTCTATACAATGACATTTTGCGGAATCAGTTATTCTATTTTTAACTTTTGTTCTAGTTTTTCATTTATAATTATGTAAAAGTTATGATTTAGCCTATATAAATTACAACTGTTTGTAACATTTTACTGATCATGACAGTTTAGTATATATTTCACAATGGACTGTTTATCACATGTTTGTCATCACATGATGTGCATATAAACAAAACCACCTAATGCTTTACGTGCTTAAATGAACCAAGTAGCAAATAGCTACCAGTAATGACGGTGATCAATGTTTCTATAGTAATTATTTGATATGACCATGTATTCTCAATAACAGTTAATCCAAGATTATAGAGCTTGCTAAACAGCCATTTTAAATTGCGTTCATGGCAGTTTTTACACTATATGTTATATATAATTGGTTGTTGACTCCTTTCAATTAATTTTGAAACCATAACCCGTTCTTCTTTTTATATTTTTAAGTGGTGGTTATAGTAATTACGTTTAGATAACATTGATAGGTCTGCATTTTCATGATGATTGGATTGACACATGTAAACATTGAAAATCTTACTACTGTCTTAGTCAAAAGAGGAAATCCACAAATTTCGTTAGGTTTTCTTTTTTATATTAGTTAATAAGAGAAGTAACTTAGTTTAACTTTGTTTTACGTGGTTTCAAAGCATTCCATGTGTTTATGAATAATAATGGACCATTGTTGTAATACAGCCATTGTTAACAGCTATCAACTTAATAATAATAGTAATTTGCACTTTATTCCATTAGTTAAAATCAAAGTCTCGGTATATATGACATGTTCCCGTTTCTAACGCTCACCTTTCACATGTTCTCATTCTTATATTTTTTGTTCACATCCTATCCCAATAGTCCAGTCAATCTATGACAAAAATATGTGTAACCTCAAATTAATTGCAACAGAAACAGTAATAACTGATTTCAAGTCTTACAAATATTAAAAGTCTAGAACAAACTAAATAGGGGAACATTTTGAAAAAAGACATAAAGCGAGTGACTTTCACAATATATGATTTACAATAGTTTAGTCAGGAAGTGTAACATATGTTCAAAATTATTATCAAATCGTTCATTGATTATTCACTGCAGTCCATTAAGATAACCTGTACTTTATACAAAGTAAACGACAAGGCAACGCAACTTAAGAAATAGTCTATGGCTTGTTGTTGTGCTTTATCGAAACTGAAGCATTCCCCGGAGGTGATGTGCCAGGTGGAATAGTTTACGAGGGCGAATCCCACGTGTTTTTTACGCAGGCACATTACCGACGTAATTAACAAATTTCGATAAAGCACTCCAACCATAGATTATTTCGATTAATATAGGCCGGACTATCGTTGCTACTACGGACTTTTTTTTTAGTTCGACGGATGTAAAATGGCATAAATAGTAGGTGTTGGAATTCTGTTTCGGGCCACCGTTTAAGATACCATACATAGCTATACCAAACAAACTAATTCTAGTTTAATCATCTAATACATAAAATATATAAAATACTTTACTGTGACATTATACAGAAGACGTCCGATTTAGAACATAACAAAGCAAACTTTGTTTCAGTTAAACGGTATGCTTTTAAATCGACAGCTTGATAGATACGCACAAATATCATTTGTGCAAATATTTATTGCTATTCTATAAAATAGTTTGCTACATATGTTATATGGAATGTATGCAATAACAATGTCTACGTTCAAAGAGTTACAAAGAAACAAAACCTTTTCATTATGTTTTACTCATGGTGATTATGTGTACCAATATTCAATGCAATCCGCTGAAAAATGAATGAGGAGTTCGCTCCACAAACTAACTATGTTACAAAATTAGACTGAGTACCCGACCCACTGACCGACCGACAGGGTGAATCCAGCATTACCCCGAAAACTTCGTTTGGCGGGATATTATTGAAACATGATACATATCCGGTATATAAAGTTGTGAACATAACGTTTTTGATAACTTATGCCAGTTGGATTGTCATAACGGCTAGAAATTTGTTAACAATTAATATCTTCTTTCAAATATTTGAAATTGAGAGATATATCTCCAAGAAAATTGGCACAAAACGATAACGATTGCCCCCAGATATTTAATATTCATATTGTTTATATTAATTAACTAAATTTATTTATTTATTTATTAATTAATTAATTAACTAAATTATTTATTTATTTATTTATCTATAGCAGTTGTTGATTTATTAATCATTGTATCTGTAAAATTGTAAACTGCAGGCAGTGTCTTGCGGAAGATTTTTAATTTAGTTAATTTTTTAAATTATTATTGCGTTCCCCCTCCCCTCCCTCCCAATTTTATTGTAATTCTAATATATTCTTAAATATATACAAAAAAAGAGAGAAAGAGAAATTTAAATAGATGGTTCCATTGCACTAAATACAAACATATGATGGAAAACTTCTTTAAAGTTTCAATGAAGAGAGAACAAAAACGGATAGTAAAGAATAAAGAAAATCTACTAGCAAATTATTCAATTGAAACTTTACAAAGTTGCAGCTTTTCCTTATTAACTGAAGACGACTTTGCTAAGTCCCTCTTTGATACTATTGTACTTTGCAATTTGTAAACGCAAACACGTTTTAAAAACATTTAATAATGTATATATAGATGAATGCCTTGCATGTTGATAAAAACATACCTAAGATTGTTTTCAAGTTGTCTTCTTAAAAGATTCTAAAACTTTTTCAACTTCCCAGATGACGGAACTGTTTTGTAGTGCATATATTGCAACTGCTTGTGGATGTGAACTTGGTGTCATACTAATAATTCGTACATTAGCAGAATAGCCAAGCTTCAGAAAAGAACTGAAATGATAGTTATAAATACTAGTAAACATATGAGAACAAACAGCACTGAACTATTTAGAAATCGGGATCTTTTTTCCAAGACGCGACTGATTTACTTGATAAATAATCTTTAAAGCTCTTTATGATCTACGTGTTTTAGAAATGAAAGTTTTTAGCTTACACAGTTCGTAAGATATAAGAATAAAACAAACAAAAATCAAACTTATTATTAGAAATCAATTATTTGGTCACTCTTACATGGAAGTGTGTGATGATTATCATGTTAGCATTAAACATAAATATTAAGTCTTAATAGATTTATGTTTAAAATACAAACTATATTTACGAAATGATTATGTGATAATCATCCTTATACACTTGCGAACGCACATTCCTACATTTGTTATGTACGCGAGTATAGAAAAGAGAATGGTGTTATTTGTTAATATGATTAATATGTTATATCAATTTTTACGGACTATGTGTTAAGCTCTGTTTGGTCATTTTGGTACGAAGTCTCATTTTTATCACTTGTGTCGTTATAGTGTTGAAATCCTCATTGAAATATTAAGATGTTTGTAATGTCAAAATTGTAATGATATATACCCTAGTGACCTATTTTCATAACTGAATTGACTTATAATTATTGTTATTAATCTTTATTATTATTCAAGTCTTATTAGTCTTTTGTTGTTGTTAACTTTGTTATTAAAACTACAATTATTTATATTTTTTTTATTGACATATCTGTATTGCCAGGGAGTTTACAGCGACGGCTTAGTACTTTCGTATTCGTTTCATTTGCAGTCTGTAAAAGTGGTAACGTTACCAGATACCTTGAAATGTATTTCCTTAATGGCTATACTGCCACATCTGTTTTAAGAGATGGTTATGTTGCCAAGTCGTTATTCCCATAGTGATTGCGATGACCGGGCTATTGTTTTATTTTTGCTAAATTGTCATGTTTGTATCTAAACAGCAGTTATATTGCCAAGGCTGTACATTCATACTGGAACAGTAATATTGCAATGTCTTTATTACTATATTATTTACATTCTCGGATTTGAATGTCTATAGATTTTTAAATTAGAAGGATTGTTATTCCACATTCCAAATTTTACATTGTCAGTCTTGTTTTTCCATATCAGTTACATTGATATGTATTCTATTAATTCCCAGAATGATATATTGCTGCGTTTTAATTTCCATAGTTATTACAATTACCAGTCTGTATTTATTTCCCTACTCTAACATACCCCGTACTTTATTATGGTTCAAAGCGCCACCTTTCATATAGCTAAGTAGGGTACACATATCTAACTGGGAACCACATACCTAAATGTACAAATGTACAAATCAATGTTTGACACAATATTTTCATATAACAAACACAAACAGCAGAGATACATCGCTTTATTGTATGTATGTATAATTATATAATATTTTTTTAGCTCACCTGCCTTGCCAGGGTGAGATTTTGCAATGGATGATTGTCCGTCGTCCGTCCGTCAACCTTTATCCAAACGACATTTCCTCTGGGCAAATGTTAAATAAACTTGGCAGGGATGTTCCTTGCATGAAGCTCTACTAAAGTAGCTCAAAAAATTCCATTCCATGCAGAACTCTGGTAGCTATGGCAACAAATAGGAGAAACTCTGAACATCTTCTTCTCTGAAACCACAAGGTCGAAATTTTAGATGTTTGGCATGAGGCATTGCCTAGTTGACCTCTACCAAAATTGCTCAAACCATGACCCATGGTTTAAAATTGACCCCACTACGGCGTGTTAATTGATTTTACATATGTTTCTATAAGAAAATCTTCTGCAAAACCACAAGGCATAGAGCTAAGATATTTAACATTATGTAGTTGACCTTCACCAAGTTTGTTCAAATCATGCTCCAGGGCTCAATATTGGCCCCGCTCAGGGTGGTCACTTGTTTACAAAGACATATATAGGAAAATCTTTAGAAATCTTCTTATCCTTAACCATAAGGTCTACAGCTTAGATAATTGGTATGTAACATTTACTAGTGGTTATTATCATTATACAAATCATGGGTCAAAATTTACTACTTCCTTAGGTAAGTGCGCTGGTACGCAGACGAGCGATAAAGGGCCACTATGGCCCTCTTGTTTACTTTTATACTCTTTCTCGATTTTTTTTCTTTGATATTGGTATTTTAATCTTGTTATTTTGTTGATGTTAATATTAGAGAAATTGTTATTCAATCATGGATGATGATGAATTTGAAACAGTATAACAAAACAGTTATTTACTTTTGATTCCGTTGAACAGAGCCTATTCTGTCCTTGAAAGATTTTTGTTAACCGCTGCCATCCTTACAAGGTCAATATAACGTCATACTTACCTTATCAAAAGTCAATTGTACAATACTAGCCAACAGAAATACCAAACAATGTTACTGTTTCTGGATTGTTTATACATATTATGTGTTGTTATCTTCAATCAATAAAAACAAAAATGTAGTAGACTACATGTATATGTATTTGTTGTTTTCTTTAGAGTATTCTCGAAGTCTGCATATCTTGGAGTAGTAAACGTGAATTACATACATGTACCTGATGCACCCTTTATTACACCTCTGTCACATACGTTTACATCTACCACATACACCCTTCATAATGCCAATATAAATGCAACGTATTGAAAATAATGAGTCCTCTTTCAGAATATCAAAAGCTGCCAAACATAAAACACTGAAAGTATAGTCTCCAATTAATTTAGTTTATAATGAAAATAATATGCCATGTTTTATATCACGTTTTGTTGTATAAGAGCATTAAAATTTTGTATTTTGTTTGTGATAGACAAATGCGATTATGTGAAGTTTTCCTGTGCGTGCTCGACGTCAGTCTCCGATATCGCGCATTTGTTCTTAGACTTAAATGATGAAGGACATAATGCGATATTTGATACAACAATCGTGTTTTAAGATACTTCTTGGAAATAAAACTTCTTTACGCATCCGACAATAGCTTTATAAGTCATCCATTGCGTTAAAATGTGTCCAAATATCATTTTGTTTTCGTT
>JAUMHA010379796.1:0-12586 GCA_032359765.1 Saxidomus gigantea
GACTTAATTGCGTGTTAAATAGCGTAACGGTCAAGGTACGGCAATACGGGAATTTACTGCATAAATATTTACCCCGAAGCAGGAATTGTTGTTATTGTTGTGACGTCAGCGAATGGCCTCGGCGACAGCTGAAAATGTGTGTAAAATTGCAAAAAAAAGACTGATTACTGCCGTATAGAGTGTTGAATTCAAGGACCATCGGTGGTGGTAGGTGTATTTTGGTGTTCTTTCTTGAGCACGCTCGCTAGATTGCGGTCACCCTGTGTTCCGTTCGTATTTCCAGGTGGTCTCTGGTTTTTGACGTTTCATTCCTGGTGTTTTTTATATAGAGAGAGGGTGTTTATTTTAAAGATAGACTTTTTGGGTCTTTTTGATAGAATTTCAGACTCCTGTGGTCTTTGCGAAGGGCGGCCGTCGTACATTACAAAAAGCCCTGGCGCACAATTTATTGGGCTACCTGTCCATACTACTCGCGAGATGTTTGAGGCATGATTAACAAAATTCCCACGCCAAATTTCAGATCAGATATAGAATTTATTCACTTACTTACTTCTTCTCTCTATAGCAATGAACCTATCAAAAGTATCGACACTTTAAGACATAATCGTTTCACTTATATATTAGTAGTAACTTGGTATGTATTTTCGGTGTGTGCAAATGTCGTTTTCATTTCAAAGGGGGGTAATGGAGTGGTTAGGAAAACGCATGTCGTAGACGTAGTTTCGAACATCATTGCATTGTATCCTTTTCAAAATATTCTTATCTAAAATACTGCAGTGTCACTCAAAACGATATATGATAATTAATATATACATATATATTTTATACATGATGCATATACTAGACATAATCGAATGGAATGCACACGGAACGACGTCATCATCGTGAATCTCCGTAAAATTGGGAACTTGAGTTCTTCCCCTTGAAACAGAAAAAGAGATTTTTGTTCAGACGAAAATATTTTGTTTTGGCCATTGCGTAGACAGGTTTATCAAATAAACTAATAACCATCTCATTAGATTAGCTTATTATGAATGTCATATCAACACCAAACACTATTCAAACATGACAGTTATCAGTACACAAAATAGCATAATGGTCAAATTCACTTGTTAACATGTCACAATGCATAAAAGACATACATGCCAGGCATGAAGGACCAACACATTTTCAAATAAAACTTAGCAAAATAATCGCTAAAACACTATGAATCTCAGTTTGAATAATTCAGCAAAGTCGCTCGAAATTTACCAAGGAAAATAGTCACATTTTGCAAGGCTACATAAAGAATTCAGTAAAATATACACGTAACAATGCAATATGTAATATCAGATGGACAAATGTACACGTAACAAGGCAAGATGGGATGACATGATGCTCAATGTAATTTTTGCATCAAAACTGTTCCATACGAATCGACAAATCATCGATAGTTTTACAAAATCTGTTAAAGCTGCTCGCTCTCAGATTTTGTTAAAAAAATTAAGTTCTTCAATCTGTATGTTAATAACGTATTCTAGAAATATAGTCATATAAAAAGGCTCCAGAATAAATTCCAGCCACGTATATCTCTAAATTAAAAAAAATACGCTACCAAATTCAATAGCGTCGCAAACACTTTTGAAATTTCAATATAAACATATAGTGTAGCGGTGCCGTGTAACCGACATATTCAGTCGATTTCTGCAAAGTCCTACCTAGTTTTTTGCTTATAATTTGATTCCAAGATTCCAGCCTTTAGTTTTATATTTATGCATAATTATGTCAATTTAAAAAAGAAAATTCTTTTCAACGGTAACTGAGAGCGAGCAGCTTTAAAGTCCGAGCAAAAATACTAAAATAAATGTACAGTACCTTATTAAAAGTACACCTTGTTTTAGGGTAATCCTCGTAATCGTTATAAAAAATAGTCGCCACACGAATTTACTAAAAAAACTATGAATGATTTATTGAAAAGATAATTATGTTGACTGTCAAAAAGACAAATGGTGTATGCAATATAAGCCGCATTATTCATTGGTTTTTCATGAAACGTAGTCAGAATGATTTCCTTACTAAAATCGAATATCATGTTGAATATGGGTTGTTTGAGTTGAAAATACAGGTCACCCGATCAAATCATAGAAAAACTTCAAAAAAAATCTCAGTCAGAATTATTTTCTTGATGAAATCTAGGTCCAATTTAAATATGGATTATCTGGGGATAACAACTAGGTCACGAAGTCAAACAATAGAAATCATTTGTGTATGCAACAGCGGTTTTATTTTTAATTGTATCTTTTCGAAACTTGGTCGGAATGATTGTCCCAGGCTTATAAAATATAAGTTGAGTTTGACTATGGGTTATCTGAGGTCAAAAACTAGGTCATCCGGCCAAATCATACAAAGACCTTGTGTATGCAAAAGATACTTTATTTTACACTAAAACTACATATACCATTTGGTCAGACTGGCTTTCTTGATAAAATCTATGTCGAGTTAAAGAATGAGTTATCTTGTGGTAAAAACAAGGTCACCAGGTCAAATCATAGAAAATCCTTGTGTATGCTATAGAAGTGACAGTTACAACCTGAGCATCATGAAAATTGGGTTGACTGAGTTTTGTCTAGTTAAAGTTCGAATCTGGGTCACCTATGATCAAAACCTTGGTCACACGGTCGAATCGAAGAAATACATTATTAACACTCTGTATTTTTTAGTTATGTTACACAAGGAGAACGGCTAACACTAAAATTCATAGGACGTGTTGAATTTCAATATCAGAAAACTAAATTTAACATTTTTTCTTTCTTCTATGCTGTTATACTGTTCACAAACAGGTGTCTTAACTTTGCGGAACGACTCATTTAAAAATACGTAGGATTTTGATTTTGCTTTGCCCGTACGAAAAAGGAACAATTATTTAAATACATTATATTATAAGTAATAGAAAGAGTACTTTTGCAAGAATTATAACGTTATTTCGAAGAGGCGAAGCCTAATGGAATATTTGCTCTGTTGAGCTGTTCGAATCGAACTGTGGCCTTTTCTCGATAGATCACACCTAAACCCCGCCTTCACACATGGTGCAAATTATCAGAAATACGGTACATTGTTTACCTATATATATATATATGGTGTAGCCATAATACAAGTACATTCACAAACGATACATAATTTAAATACGTAATTCACAATCATTTTTCGAGAATGAAGGATAACACTACCTTACTAATTTGCAAATGAACTGGAATTGATCCAGACAACTTACATTTTATATACCTGTTTGCAATCAATCTCAAGGCACAACACAAAGCAAATCTATAAAAGAACGAGTAACTGCTTGTTGGCAGACTCAGGGTTATCTTGACGATTCCTAAAACTCGTTAAAAGATTGATTTATTAATTGATTGATTGATTGATTCGTCCACTCATTCAACCTTTAATGTGTTTGATCTCTTATTCATTCATTTAATGTCTTTTTAGCTTAAAGGTAAAGACTTCGTTATAACGACGACCAATGAGACAGAAGTTAGAGAAGTTATGGCCGATATGAATCGTATCAGAGAAGAGGCTGATAAACAGAAACTTGAACTCAAGGATACTGGGAAAGAGGTCAGAGAACAGGTAGTAAGAACAGGAAACCAGCAGATAACTGACCTTGAGCAGAAAGGGATAGATATACAAGAAAACGTTAAGAGCGATATTACTGAGAAAGGGAATCAAGTCAATAAGGAGATAGTTAGTATAGGAACGAAAGTGAAAACAGAAGTGAAAGAAGATGTAAGAGCAGAAACAACTCAAGCAAAACTTGAACTAGAGCAGAAACAGAAGGAAATGATGGCTCAGTTTGAGACTAAATTGGACGTTCATCTGGAGCAAAGAGTAAGACGTAGTTTGTGTGACATAGCCTCCTCATACATGTGATTGTACAATTCTAGCATAAATTACTTCATGATAAATTATGACAGTTACTTGTAATACTAGTGTATAGATATGTCTGTATGTGTATTGATTATTTTAATTAATTCATTTTACAAACAACAAAAAACATTAAAAGAGGAGGTGAGCACTTGTTCTGTAAAGTCTTTTTAGCAACTGTTACAATGTGTTAATGAATGAAATTTAGTTATTATTACTGAACATGTTTATGAATTTCAGGTAAAACGGGATACAGCAATAGAAATAGGGCACATACAACATAATCGGGATCATAATCACCAGAAAACAAGTAGGTGTCTTATTGTTACAATATAATCTGAGCATAACTTGCTCAGTGATTGAATATCTGTGACAGCCTTATATCCATTGTCCATCTAAATGCCCACTAAATGTATGCCTGTCTGCTTGTCTGTATACACTTAACATCGTGTATGTACTAGAGGCTGCATTTTGCACTGGATTTTCACGAAAGTTGGTCAAAATGACCGTTGTCTTGATTAAATCTAGGTCAAATTCGAATAAGGGTTATCTCGATTAAGTATAATCTACATGTAGGTCACCAGGTAAATTATGTAGGAAAACATTATGTTTGCAATACAAGCTACATTTTTCACTTGATCTTGATCAGAATGGGTGTCTTGATGAAGTCTACGTTGAGTTTGAAAATGAGTTTATTATTCAAGCACAAGCCTTTTGATTATTGTCATGGAAACCCGATTAAAAATATAACCAGAGTTTTTACTTCATAATACTTGAGTTGAGCATGATTTCATGCTGAGCATGAGATTGTGCCCAAGAAACTTTTATAAGCACGGGGCCAGGCTCGTAACTTGGTCACATGGGATCAAAAACTAGGGCACAGGGTCAAACCACAGAAAAACCTTCTTAACACATATACTACTCAATCTGCATGAAAACATGTCAGAATGTTTGTCTTGATGTTATGAATCTGAGTCACTTGGGGTAAATAAATAGGTTACAATGTACCGTGCCAAAAAAAAGGAAAAGAATAAAAAAGAAACACGATAGAGGCCACATCATGAAAATAGGTACATTATATCAGACTTAGTTTCTTGGTGAGACTCAGGGGAGCAGTATAGGGCCGTCAACTCGCGAACGGATATAGATAACTAGTTAATTATTCGCGAACATTAGCTAGGAGCCTTGTTAACAATTAGCGAACGCAAGATAATTATCTTACTGTAAAACAATTTGCATACAGCAATCTAGAAAACTAGTTTACAATGAGCTAGCGTTAACTAGTTGCGTACGTAAGATAACTATCTTACAGTAAAAATATTTGCACTCAAAAACTTTATAATTTGTTAACAATTCGCAAATCTTAGCCCATCTATGTAAGTTATGGCAGTTCTTGGTACTTTCATGTAACAATCACTTCACACAATTTATTAATATGCGACATAAATATGCTACAATACAATTTTATTTTGATTTAACTTGATTACAAGGTTGTACTAAAATAAACACGAACTGTATATAAACTAGACCATGTCAAGCGAGAACCCAAAGCACTACTCTAACATCATTGTATTGCAAATGCTTATGTATAATCTTTATATCTACACGTCAAATATTTCAAGTTTTCTCTGATTTGACACAGGTTTCGCGAAATCGGAGGTAGTACTTAAAGTACCCATAATCTGGTTATAAAGCTTCCTTTATACATCTAAATGCATTTTTGTAATTCAAGTGGCGAAGACAAATATCATGAAATATGGGTAGAATTTATATGTCAGCTATTTATAAGAGATCAAAGTTGAGCACATTGGCTTGAAAACTAGTTCACGAAGTAAAATCATAGAAAAAGAAGCTAACACTCTAGATGCCACATTTTGTTCTCGATCAACACGTGGAATGCTCGATGTCCTTTGTTAATGATGTAGGTCCAAACAGTGATGTTGTTGATATTCTCAGGTGAGGTGGCGTTCTGTAAGAGTAAGCCGTAGATGAATTTAATTTGTTAAGCAGGTAGTAATTTATATCTGAACACTGAAAGGTATGTTTCTTTTATACTGAATTTTAAGTATCATTTGTTCAAAATATGTCAAAATGTTGCATTATAAGTGTTATGTCCCGAAGGTCATTTCCTCATGTCTGTCTTTTGTTCATTAAGATAACAAATATCCTAAAACGTTACATGATTCTGTTGACAGGATTTCAGAAGACGCTAGTGGACAATTACATGCAATATGCGTTAAAAGTATCTTCCTTACCACTTCAACCAAAAGGAAATCAGACAGAAATAGGCAACATGTATGCCTCACCTTGGATGGCTGTGGAAAAGTGGGACGAACATTCTAACCAGACTAAAGAAATTGAGATTTCATTGGATGAAATATTCAGCAACGAGGAAGAACTTGCAAAATATATCTACATTCTTGGTGAAGCAGGGTCTGGGAAAAGCGCTTTATGTAAATATCTTGTTTACTACTGGTGCCTTGCACACCGTGAACTTACAGCTACAACAATAAAGCCTGAAGGAGTGAAAGAAATGGAGAAGTACGATTTCCTTTTTTACATTACACTTAGGCATTTTTCGGACTTTAACACAATAGAGAACATGTTAGATAAAATATATCCTGATCCTATACTTAGAACCATTTTACAAAATGAATCTGACAAATGTCTGATTCTATTAGATGGACTAGATGAATGGACGCCTCAGAATCAAATACCTTCACAATTTCTGACTCCAGGACTTCCGACACGTGTCTTGCATGCGGAATATACCATCATAACAACGACACGACGATGGAAATTTGATTCGTTGCAAATAACAGACAGTGAAATACATAAAACGATCAAGCTAAAAGGAATCACTGGAATTGCTATTAAAGATCTAACTAGAACAACGGTAAAAAAACTAAATGAAATATTTCACAAAAATAAAGTTGCCGAAGATTTTGAACCTGATCTTCAAAGAAGTCCAGTTGCAGATCTTAGTCACGTCCCTATGATACTGCAACAGCTGATTTGTCTTTGGTTTGACGACAAACTCGGGGGAACTTCGAAATGCAGCGTATACAGTAGCATGCTCGACCTATTCTTTGACTGGAAAGCCCTCAAGCATTCCAGGAGCCAATTTCAGAGGTCATCTGAACTTGAGCCTGGTCAAAGGCTCCCTGAATATTTATCTAAATACAAGGCCTGCTATGACAATGCAACTGTCATATACTACCTATCACGTTTAGCGTACAAAACCTTGTTTAACAGAAACACAAAGGACACTCTGACATTTTCAAATTCTACCTTTGAACAAATGAACATTCCGGATGACGTGAAGATGTGTAGTTTGAATATAGGTGTTTTGTCCGAAGATCTAAACATAGGCTTGTATGCAAGTACACGTCAGCAATCGTCATTTTCATTTGTCCACAAGTCAATGCAGGAGTTTCTGGCTTCAGTACATATTGCTATTCAGTTTGAGAAAGCAATAACTATTTCAGATGTGTCGTGCAAGGGAAGTGATAACTTCGAAGAAAACTGCAAACAGTGCGTTCGTAGCCACTTCGGAGACTGCAAGTCTGTTGAGGATATTGTAGAACAGTCAAATGTGTTTATCATGTTGTGTGGTTTGGAACCCAAATTACTGCCTAGTATTACTGAGTACATAATCAAAATTATAACGGTAGACAAAAAAACGTTAGAGGAAAGAAGCAGTTTAAGAGAAGACTACTTTGGTCATACAACTGTGCTGGCAGAAAGCGTTCAGAACTGTGTAATTAGCTGTATCCAAGAAGCAGAGTCAAAAGGATACATTCGTAAAAACAGCCTCTATATCGCAGATATCGTACTCAGACGTACCGACGTTTTGATACAACACTTACGTAGACAAACCTTTAATGTTGATAGTGTTGTGTCATTAGTCTTGTTAAACGAAAGGGAACAAGAAACAGGAAATATATGCTCTGCCTTAAAACTTCTTAACAAATGCGGCAGTCTGAAGACATTCAAATATAACGGAATGGATTTATCATCACGAGAGACTGAGGAACAAGCTGTTGAAATTATAATTAGAAATAAAACAACGCTCGAATGTGTAAGTTTAATTCGTGTTCCAGCGCAAATATTCAGAGCTTTAGTTCAGATTATGCCTGCTATGAGCCACCTGATCTCAATCCAGATATCATTGACTGGTACTATGTCACATGAGGTCTGTACATCGATGTGTACATATTTAGAACAATCTGTACATTTACAACAGATAGGGCTCACGATTTGCTGTGGGACATACGACAAACACTTGATAAATTTATCACAACATAAACACCTTAAATACCTTGATATAATGCTTGGAAGCATTTTTGTTACCAGCCTCAACACTTACGGTCTAAATACATGTAATGTACGAATTAGGGACATCGTAATGATGAACCAGCTGTGTGATAGTCTTTATAATACACGTACATTAACACATCTGAAACTTATGGGAAATTCTAGATTGCCGTATAACTCTGCTGACGCACGGAGAGACACTGCTAATCTTATCAGACTTCTGCCTACATTGACTAGCCTCAATACTATCGACTTGAAGTGGCTTATTTTTACTGATAATATTATCACACGTCCATTCGATATGAAATTTCTGAAAGAAATAAAATTGCGGGATGTTAAAATGAGTATGACAACGTGGTGCAAGTTTGTAGACAGTCTCACTAAACTGCCAAAAAATGTGCATGTGCACACTTTTTACTTTAAAATCATAGATACCGCACGTAGTACTAGGTACTCCACTGAAGATGTTGCAAGTGAAGAAGAAGCACAACAATATGTTAGAGATAAGACAGATTCCTTCCATGTGACATGTGATTATGATTCATTGTTCATATTTGAATCAACGCAAACAGAATTGCGAGCATAAATTTAAATTGAAAACGTAGTTAAAAAGTGACAACTGAGGTTTATTAAATAGCTTGATTTACTGTTCAAACTTTCAATAACTTGTCTATGGATAACTAAAACCATGACAATAGAACATAATAATATCATAAGATATATGTATCAACAATTTTAACAAGAGCCATGTTAGATATGGCCATTCCCCCGCCGAGTGCTCTTTCTATGACGTATCAATTAGAGATGAGAGGAATGGATATGGTAAAGGTTCTAATTTAATAAAATATTAGTTATTAGCGGGGGATAATTAGGCAAGGAAGAGTTATAGTTCTTAAACATATGCTTACCATCATTGTGTTCTATGACTGTATAAATTTTCAAATAATCCCCTTCGGTACTTTTGGAGTTGTGCTACGGACAAGATTATGCTCTGTACACGATAAATCAATAAAGAGAGACAATTAAAAAAACACAGAGTTATTGTTCTTTGGCACTACAATTCCCCAGAATGTCCTCTCTCATTATGTGCAAATTGAAAGATTTTCCTTTTAGCACTTTTCGAGTTATGCTCAAGACAAGAAAATGTAATAATGGGGGATAATTAAACGATAAGGTTATGTACAGTTTTGGTTCTTGGTATTGCACTTCCCCATCAGTACTTTTGGAGTTATGCTCCGGACAAGAAATTTCAAGAAAATGAATTAAAGGGGGGTAATTCAAAAATAAGACAAGAGAGACTTAAGGTTTTTGATTACTGTACTTTCTATCATTGTGTTCTACTACTGTATAAAGTTTTAAGTTATTCCCTTCAGTACTTTTGGAATTATGCTCCGGACAAGAAAAATCAAGAAATTGTAACAAAGGGGGATAATTCAAAAATTAGGCAAGGTAAAGTTATGGTTCTTGAGCACTGCACTTTCCCTCATTGTGCTCTATCACTGTTTTAAGTTTCAAGTAATTTCCCTCAATACTTTCGATGTTCTACTCCTGACAAGAAAAATCAAGAAAATGTTACAAAGGGGAATATTTCAAAAATAAAGCAAAGTAGAGTTATGGTTCTTGGACACTACACTTCCTCTTAATGCCCTCTGTCTGTGTTAAGTTTAAAAAAAATCCCTTGCATACTTTCATAGTTATGCTCCGGACAAAAGTGTGACGGACAGAGAGACAGACGGACGGACGGACGGAGCCCATTACCATACCCCCTCCGCCAAGGCAGGGGGATAACGAGATAAACATAAAGTAATATTACTGAAAGTGACCATTAAACGTATAAGAAAAGCGTTTCTCACTGTTTTAATCCCACTAAAAAGAATATTAACAACGTTTAGACTAAAATATATGGATGAAGATCAAACCTATTAGTCAAAACCAACCATACTACATCTATATAACTCTTTGAAGGATATGCATGAAAATTAAATACTTGATACAACACTTTAAATGTTCATCTTACGGAGAGGTCATGCAGTTAGCATTACCCGTATGCTATCAGATAAAATTAACCTTACGACACCCAAAGCGCGATTTTGAAATGTATGTATTTTAGAGTTTTATCGTTGGTATAGGATAACCTAAATAACCAACGCCCTAAGAAGATATTAAGTTTGTTTAGGATTCAGTGTATAGTGCAAGATACAGCACGCGTCCCATTCCAGAGACACCGCCTGGTTCTTTAACATGCTCGGTATACAGCACCGATACATCGGATCTCGTTTTTAGGTCTCATCCGAAAATCCATAGTAACAGTTATGTTAGTAGAGGAGCGGGGAATCGAACTTGCGATCCCTAGATTTTGATTTTGAAACTATCATAAGAGCATGTACGTATATACGTTAACTCCTCCCCATTCAAGCACGTAGGTGCGAATACCCTCAGCTTCTTTCTCACGCGTCAAATTGCTACGCCCAAATACTCGCATTCCAGGTACAAGGAAGAAAAACACTTTCTACTGATAAACTGGACGATTTTCACTCCAGTATAATTATGCAAGTGACAGTCAGTGTTTAATCATGATTTCTTTGCATATTTTGTAGTGACTTCGGGAAAAATGTTCGGTGCCCGTGAAGTGACATGTGATACATTTTTTTACTTCGTATTTACGAAATACATTTCGTAAAAACGTAATAAGATTTCGTAAAACGTAAAAACGAAATAACATTTCGTGAAAACGAAATAAGATTTCGTAATTTCGAAATATTGTTTCGTTTTTACGAAATGTTATTTCGTTTTTACGAAATGTTATTTCGTTTTCACGAAATGTATTTATTTCGTAATTTCGAAATGTTATTTTATTTCGTTTTTACGAAATCTTATAATTTCTTTTTTACGAAATGTTATTTCGTAATTACGAAATACACTTCGTCAATACGAAATTAGATTTCGTAAAAACGAAACAACATTCCGTTTAAACGAAACAGTATTTCGTTAATACGAAATTATATTTCGTAATTACGAAATAAGATTTCGTAAAAAGAAATAAGATTTCGTTAAAACGAAACAACATTCCGTTTAAACGAAACAATATTTCGTAAAAACGTCATATTATTTCGTTATTAAGAAACATTATCATGATTTTACGAAAGCTTATTTCGTTTTTACGAAATGTTATTTCGATTTTACGAAATGCTCTTTTGTTTTTTTGAAATCTTATTTCGTTTTTACGAAATCTTATTTCGTTTTTTACGATATAAAAAAATGTATCACATGTCACTTCACGGGCACCGTAGAAATGATATACATGTACTGTTGATTAAATACTCCTGCTAATTTCATATTATTTCAAGTTCGGTGCTACGGTATCATTGCATTTAATAAAATTGTAGACTTTCACGCATATTGCAGAGAAAGGGTCCATTGTAAAACCACCGAAATAGGGTTGTACCCATCGATTTTAATGCTACATATAATAAATAAAAACACAGCGCCAGTCGATTGTAAGATTTTGAATTATACTCTCATATCAATTGTGTTCTCAGAACTTACATGTAACATTAGAACTACATGTAATATAGTGTCTAAGTCACAGTAACCTTTGTTCTAAGAATAGCCAGAGCTACAATTTTGGGATATTGGTTGAACTTTCTGCATGCGTATGACATTATTTGTACATGTATGTATAATTCAAGTCTTCCAATTTATATCGATGCAGTAACATGTCGTCGCACATTATTCATAATGACGTATGGTGAACATTGTGATGTTTTTTTCATAAATGCGTTTTTATTCTTTTTTTCTCAAATCGTCTTGTCCAATTTTTGGCCAAAATGGAAATCAAACAAAATGTCGAGGAAAGCAACTAAATTTCTGAAATTATCATTATTAAGAACATCGATAACTGACTTTGCAGCACTTGTTATCTGAACACTTAAAAACACGTGTATCTTTGAACTCGGGAATTTTATTTCGCTAAGCGTTACCACAAAAGCGAGGTCATGGGCAAGAAATAGAAGTGTCGTTTTCTACTGACATATCTAGTGTATCTAAAAGTACCTGCCTGTTAAAATATTTGTTTAAAAGTGAATATACGGACATTTTTTGTTGTGGTTTCATCATAAAGTTACATGTCTATTGCCGACAGTGAACACGTAAATTTTCGCTTGTGCACTGAGTCTGTGATTTTACTTTCAAAGTCAATAGTTTCTCCCAACTGTCAAATCTATAACAGTGTTAAGGAAAGCCAAAATTAGAAAATTGTTTCAAGATTTTGCCCAAGCAGGACTGGGTACAGTTATTTAAATACCGAACAGCAAATCACAGACTTCCGATCGAAACAGGTAGATGGGACGGAACTCAGCTTAATGATAGG
>JAUMHA010379807.1:0-12586 GCA_032359765.1 Saxidomus gigantea
TCTGATCCCTTAGCATCTGGGTAAATTTGTCGAAGTCTATCCATGTCAACCTTGATATTCCAAGTGTACTCGTTGCAGTTAACGACCATTGCATCTTGAAGTTTGTATCCTGCAAGAAAGTAACCTTATAAGTTAGATTTGTCATCCGACAATGCTTGCTTGTGCTTTAATGTCTAGGTAGTCAAATCTACCTCTCAATGTATAACCTTTAATTAAAAAGATTTACATGCAATTTAAGAAGTATTTTACAACTTTTAAAATAATGCCCTGTTTTCGGAAGCGATGTCATTTGTCTGAAACTAAATTGAAGCTAACTATTTAAAAGATGAACATCATTTTCTGATTTTGGTTAAATGTAAAACCCTGACATAAACGACCATGTTCGTTTTTAGTTGTATCAACCGATTCTGACAGGTGTTCAGATCATTCATTTAACTGTTTTCTTTTTGATTTACAATTGTTTAATAATGATGTACATTCTACTCATGTAACCTTTTATTGAATGAATATCATCCTAACAAATCACTTTATTCTCCAGTTTTTAATTTTCCGATTTTATATAAACTCAAGGCCAGCAAAGTATTTAATTTTTATATTCAGCCATACTTCTCTCCGAAGGATGGTCTAGATTTTAGACATTAGTTTGACATGCACTTTTTCATGTACAATGCAACCCCCCTACAACAGCCAACAGCCGGATGACTGGAAATTGGCTGTTGTCCAGAAGTTGATGTTGCTCAGAGGGATTATTTTGCAGTAATATATTATGATCAGCTTTTTTTGTTGTATTGCAGGTTTGTTTTTTTGGTACTTAACATTGTGAAGAAGCTTTTATATAAAGGTGAAACTATATCTGGATTATTGCATTAAATATTGATGTTAAAGTCAGACCAAGGAATAAATAAAACATACACACATTGGGGAGTTTCCGAAAATTGCTTTATGGAAAGCTTTTCTGGTTGGAATCTTGACGGGCAGTTAGTGTGTTCCTTGGCCGTTTGTCAGGTTTTCTGTCAATGTGGGATGAAAAATAGTGGCCGGACTTTGGAGCTGGCTGTTGGTGGGAGGTAAAATATATAGAAAATCAAACGGGGGAATTCATATTGGCTTTGTAAGGAGGTGGCTGTTGGGGTTACACTGTTTATGCTTATTTTCATTTGAAAGTCCATGTCAATGACACAATTTTATATGAGTATCAGTGGAGAAGTGGTTACGGCGCTTAGCAACCAAGAAAAGCTGAGTTCCATCACCAAACATGCCTCTTCAGGGGTGTCTATGGCACACATGCATCAATCCATCTTGCTGTATCAATCAGCTGCATCTTACTTGAGCCAAATTTTCATTTTTTTTAATACTTTACAAATTATGATGAAAAACGAGTAATATTTTGCATTGAGCTAAATAAGGCGCTGTTTGTAAACAACATTTGTATTGAAGGATAGATGATGCAAACAGGTTTTGGGCTTGAATAGATCTACAGGCAAGACATACAAAATACAAACCGTAAGTAGTATAGTGAGTCCACCATGGATTGTAAGTTGTTGTCCACCACGGGAATGACGTGCTGTATGTTGTGAAATACCTTGTAGACAGCCTCCACGGGTACGTCGTGTAAGACGGAGAGTCTGACGTAATTCCGTTATAGAAGGCTTAAAAAACACAAAACTAAATTTCAGTGACTTGATTATTTAACTAATAACTGCTATGTTCACCTAGAAGCATTGAAAATGTATCTGCCAGGTTTCTTCTGAAAGCCATGCACAAGGTGCAAATAACAATATTACAGAGACGTATGCATGTTACTGTACCGCCCGTCGTTGTTCCTGGTCTTCCATGTGAAACGTCAGCATACATATTATATAGTACATGTATGTATAAATATACATATTATTCAGACGATAAAAGTTCGATCCCCGGTCAAGGCACATGTGGTAGACGAGACATCTTACGCCGGACTTGTTACACTACACCAAGCTGTAAAAAGTCGCAATAATAACAATTAGGTGTACGCATTCTTTCTCTTATCATTGATTTCTTTGATCCAGGTCAGTCTAAAATAACTGCGCTTACGGCAATTGATTCTGCTTTACTGACCAGGGTACGCCACTGCCTGTCTGAAAATGATCTGCACTGATCACTGTGTGCAAATTCTCAGTGGGCATCTCTTTGAAGAACTTATAGAACTGTTAAAATTGATCGATGGCCAAGTCTAAGAGGTAAGGGTCAGTATATATGTTGGGAATGCTTGCTTTATAATCGAACAAATTAGCATATAGTATCGTAAAACAAATGTTTAATTGCTTAAATGTGTGTATAATCGTCTGTTGAAAATTGTAAAAAAAAACTAAAATAAATCGTAGTTTTAATATACGTTTATGTTCGGGCAAATGCTTAAGTGTTACAAAATGGCAAAATGTACCATTCTTTTCAATCAACAAAGTCTTTATTTGTTCACATTTTAAAAATATGAAAAAATATCATTACAAGACTAATCTGATAGAACACAAGAGGGAAAAGATTGCCCTATATCGCTCACTACCGTTGGCTAAAATACAAAGTCAACAGTGGTGCCTTGTGGTTTTAGACAAGAATATTTTTTAAGTATTTTCTATAAAAGCCTTTGTGAAAGCAAATGACTCCATAGCGGGGTTCATTTTGATCCGGGGATAATGATGAACAAACTTGGTAGAGGTCAGTTATGCAATGCTACATGCTAAATATCTAAGATCGATGTCATCTGGTTTCAGTGAAGAAGTGTTATCTACTTAAAATCAGGTGACCCCCCTCCTGGTGGGGTGAGTTCTGACTCTTGGATCATGATTTGATGCGGCTCGACAGAAGTACCCGCTTAATGGAGTGGCTCTGTTTGGCTTGAAGATTTGGGTGAAGTGATAGTTGTTGCAGAAAATATGCCATTTTATATTATTCATCTTCATTGATATAACTCAAGAACGGATTAGTGTAAAACCTAACAAAAACCTTTCTTTACTCTTTCTGTAATTCAACAATTACAAGCAAGATCTAAATAGTGCATTTGAAAAATTACAAGTCATTATTAATGACAGCTCAGTAAACCAAGTTTGCAATAATTGACATTGAATAGAAAACGTTGCAAAACAAACTAAACTACAGTGTAGCTGTCAAAATAAACAAGTTCTACAATATGTTTAAATCTGTCAAAAAGAATAATATTAGATAAAACTGACCACTTGCATCCAGTTATGCATAGGTTAAAGGTCAGTGGAAATGTATCATCTACTATTTTGAAAATAGCTTTTGACTACAAATGGTAATAGCCAACAACCCAAGTGATAAACATCAAATGAAACTCGAAAATCATTAAAAACACGAATACACAAAGAAATTACTTCTTTACAAAACGCAATCCCCTCTATTAAATGGACTACTTCATATCAAGGGCTGTACTATTTTCACCGTTTGGCATATCAGCATGTGTACTTAACGAAGGAATAATGTCATTTAACAGTCCTAAAGTGTTAACATATTGTAGTAAAATGAGCAAATGAGGTGAACAGACATCCATTATTTAAAAAACGCAAATATACTGGAAATAACATGTGATTGTGCTTTTAAAAGATTGACCAACTGAGACATCCTAAATACCATAAACATAGAAATAATGCAAAACGAACATTTCTAGAATTTCGATAAATCTAAAGAGTTTTAAAATATGGTTTTCTATGTTTAAAGATAATTTCTAACACTATTGAATTGTTTTCCTATATACACAAATAAGGATTTGAGCGTGATTTACCTTTTAAAGTATATGACGCTAGACGTCCTGAACTATGTTTGGCTGCTAAAATTCCCTCCCTTTAATTTTCACACATCATTCACGAGTTCAAAGTAGCGACTTCATGTTGGCGCAATTAATAGTACCGCGAACGTTTTTGATTAGATTTATGTGTTAGAATGGAAATATATTTGACTTTTGAGTGATATACCGGATAATATACCACGATTTGTCAGATGCTTCGATATTGTGATATACGATCCGGTTTATCACTAAAAGAAAACAGCATTTCCTAATTTAAGTATTAACATGATCTCTGTGTTACATAAATTAAAGTTTAAAGCCCTTATCAGTCATATTTCTGACATTTGTAAAGTGTATGAGTATGCTCCCTACGTGTCCTGTGTCTAGTTTTCTCCATTGGCAGGCGGAAATAGAACAAAAAGTCTACCGGGCCGGAGCCAAGTTTTACCCCAAGTTCATAACTTATATGACTTTTGTAGAAGACTATCCAATGATTATCCACACCAAATATGACAAGCTGCCATCAAGCGGGTTTGGAGATGTCGTTTGAAGTAAAATGTTAACGGACGACGTTCGACGGACGGTGATTGATCACAATAGCTAAGAAAATAGCTAAAAGCAGAGGTTATTTACAAAGTCACTCGCACATGTGCATTGTAATATTTCACAGATGTAAGTCAATGTTTAACAGCTTAAATTACCATAGCAATTAACTCCGGCGTCTTCTCCGTGATCGCAATTGTTCCGGTACCAGTGCTGCGATTTGCACTGTTTGATGTCAGTCTCGGATCCATAACAGTTGAGATCATCTATCATTATTGGGCCTGTTCCTGACCCATAATACGCTTGCGAGTATGCAATCCCATAGCTGTTGGGTATTTGAAATATCATGTGTATTGACTAGGGTTATTATTCATGTAGTATGAATGTAATTAATTTATTCAAGAAGAAGCACCAACCAGCCACATGAATAGGTTCACCGTGTTCGGTAATGCATAAACAATAACATGCCTATGATTTACAATTTAAGTTAAGTAAATAGATATTAATTTAATACGATGCTACGACTAACAATGTAATAAGATTAATCAATCCACTTACTGCGAATTGAATTGATTAATCTTCAAACATATGATGGTGTGGCTATTGGCTTTGATTAGTTGCACAAATATATGTGTCAAATACCGGTATCTAAATTCTAAACTGATAATCTTCTTTTATATGAAGTTTACTCTACATTTTATACACTTGAACTTGCCCTAAGATGTGTTAGGTTAAGCACTAAGACTAACGTTCACATGGTATATTCGCTTTATTCAGTGTGAAAGAGATTTTGTCTGTCTGATTTACGAGATGAACTTATAAACATACTATACTAACCTTTCACCTTGGTAGAGATTTAACATTCTGCATATGACTTTGACATCATCATGGTCGAAACCATCGTCACAAATTGTTCCCCATTGTCCGTTATTATAAACCTCCACCCTACCAGAATAGTAGTTTCCACCAATAAGTCGGACCATTCCATCTTTCATAAAGATATATTATTGTACCATATTTACATACATTGTATAGAATTGATAAAATTTAAGTAAATGAACTGTAGCGACTTCTCATATATCTTGTTTTGACACATTTCGATTTCAAAGAGTGGCAGTATTTAAGTAAAACGTATGTTACATATGTAACAAAATGCTCATAAAGCAAAAGGATTTGTACCCAAAACTCTTTACCTTAGGAATAGCAAAGGCGCTTTATTACTAAGTATTGTGCTATAATTATTAACATTATCTTGGGACAAAAACTGGTCATTCATGTAAACTGGGGCTAAACCATTTGTGATCTTGAACACATGACACAGAATATTCTGTTCTACACGTTCTTTAACATGTAGCCAATTGATTTTTCTGAAATGTTCTGCATCTATATGACTTCTACAGTTTAAATCCAGTACAAACCTCATTAACTTGTTCTGAGTTACTTGTAACCTTTTTTTAAAACTTGTGTCAGACCAACAGAATAGGCATAGTCAAAATGGCACTGAATCAGGGACATGACCAGTAATGTTTTAGTATGCTGAGTGGGGTATTTTCGTTTGCGATATAAAAACTTTAACCTTGAATTAGACTTTTGGAGTACTGAACGAGCCATTGAATCAAATGACAGATTTTGATCAAGGTTTAGCATCTAGATATTTGACAGCAGAAGCAGGATTAATAGGTACACCATAACAAGTGACCTTGAGATTAGGATCTGATTGTAACCTACTCTTGGAACCAAATAAGATATACTCTGTTTTATCTAAGTGTAGGGACAACTTGTTGTCTATTAACCAATGACTTCAAGATTCAAGGCATCTGATAACATGTTTTCCACATCAGATTTACATTTACCTGATACAAGAATTCCAGAGTCATCAGCATACAACAGAAGTTTTTCTTTTTTAACTGCTGACATGTCATTCACATAAATTATAAATACAAGTGGTCCAAGTATGGACCCCTGAGGGACGCCACCGGGTACTAATGTTACTTGTTTCATTACTCAATTTAAACCACTGCCTCAAGGTATTCATAGCATACATTTTGCTACACCGTGTCAAAATAACACGTTTCCCTATGGGCTTAGGTCAAACTTTGAACAGGTCATCTGAAACAAAATTGGTCGGATTTAAAGATAATTCCATAATTTACTACCATTGTTCAAGACAGTGTTAATTTATCAATAAAAGGATAACCGGGTGTGCTAGCACGGCTCATTTCCACAGATGGCTATATAATAAACTTAAAAATAGTTTCGGTTCAGAAACCGTTAATCACCAATTTTATTCAGAAATTATTTTATGAGACTGTTCCATATATGACCTTCTGCAAACAGTTTTAAAAGAAACGTTAATTAAAGCCCTAAGTACATTGTAACTAAATTATCTCAAACCACTTGTGAGGTTTTGGATTTTTGCATTTCCGGAAATTTACATTTGTTATATTTCAAAAATAAAAATTAAACCGGAAAAACAATTATGCAGTTACAAACTTAGGCACAATAGGAAAATAGGAATATCTAAGTGTAAAAAGATTGAACAATTTTGAGAATAAAATGTTGACCTCACATTTTTTTTTTTACTAAATTGACAAATTTTGCAATACGCCAAAATGACGGTAGGGGTACAAAAATCGTATTTCTCAAATGCTGTTTAATAACAAATTCTTGACACTTTTTGTTTTACAGACATATGTCGTTATATTTCAAATCTTGTCCAAATCTGAAAAAAAACCAAAACATTTTTTTCTCAGATTTTAATGAGTTTATTTATATTTCTCTGAAACCGGTTAGCAAAATTAAAGTGTAATTTGCTCAAATAATTTAATTAACTCTTTCTAATATCCGTCCCTTGACTTTCTGATCATTTTTGAAATGAGGCCCCTTACGGAGGTGTAGTGCTTTTCTGAAATAATCTATTTAGAGACTTAGAAATTTTTGTTTTCTGAAACTTATTGTACTGATTTGATTAAGCTGATAAGAATTGAGTTCTGTATCACTGTGAGATGCTGAAAAAAAATTACATCCCAGAGATGAGGCCCCAATAGGGTGGTGAAATTTTCAAAATGCTTCTTTTTTCTGAAAAGTATTGTCAGATTATTATTTTGTTTGGCACACATCATCAACCTTGTATTCTCTATTTAGAAACTGGATTTTTACAGCAATGAGGCCCTTAAGGGGATTTAGTGTTTTTTCTTATATAATAATTCTATATAGAAACTTCCCACTGGGGTAGTGAAATTTTTAAATGTTTTTGTTTTTGTCTGAAACAGACAGACCAATACACTTTCTAATTGTTCGTTTTCAGCTAGTTGCTTAATTTGGCGGGGGATATGAATTCACTGAATTTGCTTGTATGCACATTAATCCTCGTTTTAATTTTGTTTTCTAAAACAATGGTCAAATCTCGTCCTAATCTTAAAAAACACCCCAAATATTTTTTCAGTTTTTAATAAATTTCTTTTTTTGTTTTCTTTTCTTTTTTGCGTACTAAAACAAAGGTCGTGTTGATACTGTAGATTGGATATCTCAGAAGCTATCCTTACATCATTATGTCAGCATTGATATATCAAAAGTTGAAAAAATGAGTTTTTAGTGGTAATGTTTAGAAACGTAATATTTAATCAGGTGATGTCAAAATACCACACTCTTTAATTTTTATCCTTAAGTATGACATACTAACTTAAAAAAGATTGACAATTGATACCTATTCTGAAAAACATTGTTCAGACGTAACAGTTTACGATATCCAAATTCCAACTAATTCTGAATTTCGCACCCCGCTTTTATAGTGTATCAATAAAGATTAATACAGTAATCTCTGTATATAACGACTCCGGATACAGCGGACTTCTGAATATAAAGAACAAATTTTCAATGCGTTCGTTATAAACGGAGTTTACTGTATTGCAAAGAAGTTAAATCATCGACCCATTATTAGTTTGCCAGAACTAAATGATGAAAGACTGACTTTAGATACGCCACTATTGACCGAATAAGACTTGTTTGTACAACAGTAATTGCGGTAATAGCGTCATATCATATACATGTATATTTAATTTGTCACGGAACGGTTAAAATGTAATGAAGTCTTCCATTCAAAATATAATGAATGGACATTTACTGTTGTGGATTTATTTCGTAACATTATATGACGCATGATAGTAAATGTATGTCTTCCTTTGGTCTTCCAATCTTTACATAATCTGTACGAGAAGGTTTGTCAAAAGTTTTGTTGTAGATTACGTTCAAGTACCTCATTATCATAGTCTGACATGTACACTGTACGACCGATTCAACTATTCGTAATTATCTGTGGTATTTAAAGACTCACCGCCTTGGGAGTTATCGCTCGTTTGATGATTCCAAGGTTTGTAAGTTGTTTGCTCGTAATAATCTGGAAAAGCACAAGTAATTTAACTTAGTGAAATCATGTTATCAGTTTTTCCAAAATCTTATGTACTGTGCATTTTTGTGATATATCTCTATGGGAACATAATTATGTTTTTGTAAATGCAAGATTGAAACATTTAAGATGTATAATGAGTCATACAAGAGTTAGGTGAATAACACGCTTATTCCCACATTGTCCCAAAAGCTTGTTTTGTTCAAGCAATGTAATCGAGCCAATATCGATATATAATGGGAAGTGAACAATTTTATACAGACTTATGTGTAGTGGTTTCAGGAGTGTGATTTTTCACTTAACTAAATTTTCTTAAAAACTGTGAAAGATCATTTCGTTTACATTATACGAAACGACAAAACAAAACAGAAATCATCTAACGAGATGCAAAGTCTGAACCTCTATTCTTGACGTCTTACTTCATACCACTAGGCCAACTGAGCTGAACATACAATTTGATCAGTGTATGTTTTGACAGCACCGAATCAAATACTGCAACGCGAATATACTAGAATAATAAAACGAGACTTCAGATCTTGCGTGTTTCTGTACCATTAAAATTATAATATACTATTAAATGATAAGTATTCTAAAATCATCCGATCATCTCTCACTTCTACATTCAGGTTACATGTAATACGGATTCTTTATGATGTTTTTGCTCAAGAATACTCGTGCGAGTTTGGAAGAAATTTACACCTTCCTTCAACACAAAGTTTTGATAAATGTTTCTGTAAGTAACAGCCGTCATCCTATTACATGTTATAGCGCATAATTTGTAATCTATTTTCATTGACTAAAATATTCTAGTCTATGATAAGATCAATTATTCTCACCTTGACATGTTCCATCTTTTAATTCCGTGTCATCAATTGCTGTGTCTCCGTAGTAACCAGAAGTTAAAGTGGCTTCTATGACCAACTTAAACAGTAAAATCATGATCAGAAAAGCATAGACAATTGTCATTATTATACGCCGCCAGGAGCTGCGTATATAATGGAATGTCTTTTTCTATTTGACATTGCACAACCACAACTTCTTAGCTGAACCGTGATGAGAAATATCACGGAGGGAAGCCGAATGACATTGCACAACCACAATTTCTTAGCTAAAACGTGACAAATGAAAAATTCGGATCACACCGTTGCAAGAATGACTGAGGTGATCCGATTGTAAAGTGCGCTGGGCGGACTTGTTTGGTTACGCCGTTTACACCGGCGGGGTACTACCTTACGCCGTTAGCACTTGATTAAAACCGGCTGGTGACACTTGTTACAACTTTGTATATCTTCAGAATTGCATCGCATATTCCATGTGTTGATTGTAACAATCTTAATTGTTCTATGCAAGCTTTGTCTCAGGATGTATGTTTGTTGTTTCCTTCAAAGAATACAGTAATTTTTTTCACGATCTTTCAACTGCTAACTGCTTTAGTATTGCAATGTTCATTTCATGTTCATTGATTTTAATATGTACACATTGTATTGTTTTCTCTATCAGTGCTTTTCACTCTGAACAAAATCGATTAAAGGTCACTCGCGGGTCATACCAGTTATTAGGCTGTGCTTCTGCCATAGTTCATTCGATTAGGGATGTCTAACTAGTTTTCAATCATCAGTTGGTTGATAGTTTTCAAAAAATAAATTTCACATGTTGATGATGAGTGTACATCATTTCAAAATTTTTATCGGATCACAATTGTGGTTGCTATGGTAACGAAATCGTTAAAAATGGGACCATTAGCAATAACTCTAAAATTATACACGATATGTTTATGAAACGTCACATGTTGATGAAGGGCAATGGGGAGAAATAGTGCACGTCATTTTAATTTTGGTCCGGTTAAAAGTATTGTTGCTATGGCAATTAAATGATGAAAAATGGGGCTTTTCTAGCAATAACTCTAAAGGTATATATGATAGGTACATAAAACTTCACGTGTTGATGAAGAGCAATGGAGATATAGTGCACATTATCATGTATTTAAATAATTTGTGTGTAACATGGAGGCCCTGATTGGTCCATTTATGGACAGGAGTCTGTCCGTAACAGTTTATGTAACGTAACAAGTAAACCATTCCTGACTTTAACCATTGAGCTTGACAGTCACACGCCTTCTACTTTTATTCTGGATATTCAAACATAATAATTTACCGTACATTATCTACACTTAACGGATTTTCTAATTGGTCAGTTATAAAATTGCAATAAATTTTCACGTGCTTTGTGTATCCTCGTGAGTTTTAAAAATCATTGTAAGGGCGTGATTTATTACAAGCCGGTTTCATTTATGTTAGCAAATTTAAGCAAAATCACTCCTGCGGAACGCATGGCTCGAACTCGACTTTTCGGTCATGAGGCGCACGTGTAACAGGAAATTCTGAGGAAGATTACTTTAATCAGTAATTTACCGATAGCCCAACCAGAGGCACTTATAAAATTTATGCACAAATGACGCGCATGAGTGTAGAGCGTTCCCGTGCCGTCGGTATGATTGAAGCTTAAGCTTCAGTACGACAAGTACGAGGTATGCAGACATAGCAAATTTTTATTTAAATCTATTGTAGCAAAATTTTAACACCTTTTCACATTATTAGCAATACCGTTAAATTTTTTATTATTTTAGAATGTAATTTCTTCGAACTTTGACCTTTGACTTTTATCTGTAACCCTGGTATTAAAAAGAAAGACATAAATGTCTGCACCGGGTACGCATTCACTTTCTAATAAATGGGGTGTATTTTCTAAATTCTGGCATTAACAGATTGTATTATTAAAACCTTTTTGACCGACGAGCTGAAATGTAAACTCTCGGTTGGACTGAAAATTTTATTACCAGTAACACATATTAAATAATTTGCATACATGTACAACTGAGTAACGGTGTTTGATTTCAGGAAGCGCGGCAGTTTCATAGACGCCTTTTCACAATCTAATCGTTGCGGATGAAGTATGTTCAGACAGGAAGTGTTCAAGACAGACGACGGACTGCGAAGCGGCGTGTTAAAACGCGGGCAATGTATCGATATATCGTGTTGACCTATCAACGAAACCGGAAGCTTACTGCTGTTGAAACTGCACGACGAATCATTGGTATTCACTATCGTCCAATTGATCCTAAGACGACGTCCATGTCGGAATTTGCCTTTAACTTTTAGGCACCGGGTAGCGAGATTGCGATGGGCACGGCGCTTCCGAAGATTTACTCGTACTGACTAGGCAAGCATCTTATTCAAAGATGAATCAAGATTCATTCTCCATAGAAACGACGAATTCATCCGCTCTGCAGAGTCGTGCATTGTTGAGAGGGATCAGTATGACGGAGGTTCTGTCATGGTATTGGGTGTGATTTCCATACTCACGAAGACGACATTGGTGCAAGTTTACGGCAACCCAAATGCTCAACGGTATCAGAATGAGATAGTGACACCAGTTCTACTTCCGCATATTGCTGGAAACCGAGGTATGCAGTTGGCACACGACAACGAAACATGCCTTATTGTCCGTGCAACAATCCACCTGATGGACGCTAACAATGATAGGAGGCTGCCCCGGCCTTGCCTGTGGTAAACGCGTTCTGTGATTTTTTAATTTGGACAGTGTGTCTTCAAAATAAAATTTTATGTCATTTCTGCTGTATTAATATCAGTACTTTTTGAGCAGAATGTAACAATATTGTTTCTGAATACAATATAAACATCGGCTGTTTACTACTTTGTTTAATTGATTAAAAAGTTATAAAAAATATACAGTGACCAATTAGAAAATCCGCTAAGATTGTATTTAGTACAGGTGTAACCTATTTTAGATTGTATTTAGTACAGGTGTAACCTATTTTAGATTGTACTTAGTACAGGTGT
>JAUMHA010379818.1:0-10292 GCA_032359765.1 Saxidomus gigantea
AAACCACATATCCTTCCTGTGAAGTATACTACAGACGCCAACAACTGGAATCTCTACAGTACACTGTACAATGACAGGAATAATAAAAGACCACAACACAGCTTTGCTATCTAAATCCTGTATTGCGTATTGCATACTTCATGAATATGAATACAAATGATTATAATTAAAAGCCCACCTACATGTATTAGCACAGTACATGTACAAATATACATGAGAAACAAACATGTGGCATAAACATTTAAGTATGTACATTAACAAAATTAACTGGTCCTTTAATACCAAAGTTCATGCATAATTTTATACGCATGATATAGCAGTACATTGTATAATGTGTACACACCAGTAAAAAATAAAAGTTTTCACAAAAGACTTTAATATCACAATGTCATGAACAGTACATAAAACATAAAATTTACATTTACTGCTGCCTTCATGTATCTAAATACAGCTTTTCACAAACGTTGAAGTAAAATACTTTAGGTCAATACCATGATTGTTTATGCAGATAGACGCATCCAAAAATACAAGCATTAATGCCTAAGAAAACTGAATATGATTGTGACTTAAGCTTTGCATAATACTAGGTTTTTACACGTTATGCTTGTATTTAGTTTCAGTTTAAAATAGACATCAACAAAGATGGCCCTTATTTGTTCACCCGAGTCCTACAACATTACTAGGCAAAACAAAGCCCTTTTATAATGCCTATATATGGGTTGTACTACAATGAACATGTTATTTTGTTGAGCAAGTAACTGAATGACAAGCTTGTCAATAAAAAAATCAGCTTCCCCAATTTTGACTTTTGACATTTCTGACTCTCCCCCCAGTTAGCCAGAGCCAGAGCAGACCTAGATCTACTGTTCCAGCTGAACATCATCAGCAAGTCTGTATATATATCACCAACAGATCAACCAAGATGGGATGGCTCTTATTTCTCAATAGTTTGGCCAGCGTTAAGCCTACTCTGAAATCAGGGTAGTCATCAGATCACACTTTTTGCTAAATGTCTCAGCTTGTTGGTCTTAAAGAGTTAAACTAAAAAGTACTTCATAACTTCACATAAAAGTTGAAAGGTAAATCACCTCTACAAAGGAAAATGTGGCATGGCCCTGTGGTAGAAATATGAGTTATGGTGAGGTAAATAACAAACAACCATCAGTTAGATGAAAGCTAGGATTTAAGACAGACAGACAATCAAATAATCCTAAATGCTCACCCAGACCACTTTATTCTCAGGCAAGGTAAAGCAACAATGTCTATCACAACAATTCACCAATCATTACACTTTTATCTATTAACAGTAATATTCCCTCTCATTTCACCAATTATAATGTAAACTTACTGAATACCATAACCAATATTGCATAAGTACAAGAGGTCAAAATGACAAATACCATGATGGTTATATCACAATGACTTCAAATTATGACATAAATACTAATGACAACAAATTGCATCTACTTGAATAGGTCAATAACTATCAGTAGGTATTGAATGATTTACTCAAGATTTATAAGTATGTGATACTAGTATCAGAGTAAATTGTACAAAAAGTATTTTGTAAAAAAGAAATTGGATTGTGAATGAATTATTAGTTAAGTCTATCATTTGTATTTTGACACATCCTAAATTTCTGAAATATACTGATCCATCTTTCCGTTTGGGCAGAACCATTAATTGTTGAAAGGGACACTCCATGAAAATTTACCAGTTGAAAAGCAACCACTGCAGATCATGATCAGACTGTATAGATGTGTAGGCTGATCATGAATCTACACTTGTCACACTGGCAGAACTCAAACACAATAAAGGTTAACCTAAACTGAGGTGTTGATCAAATTATCTAGACAATGCATAGAGTACAGTGAAATGTATACATGAAGAATTCACAGTGTAGATCATACTCGGAGTGCAAACATGTGCAGGCTGGTTGTAATCTACTCTGATATCAAAGCCAAACATTCCTTGTTTCAGCAGGGCAGTGATACAGTCTGAAAATTTCATTTTAAATGTTTTTCAACTGGTAGTATTGTAATACTATTACAGAATTTGGTTTATTTTATGTTATCCTGCAAAATTAACATTCTCTTGACGTAAAACACACAGCAAGTGATTCATGTGCTGGTCTACAGTGTAACTGAGCTACTAGACATAAAACAACATCAGACAATATGATATGTAGGTACAGAACACAGGCTAGAGATCATAGTTATAGGTAGGTACTTGTGTTTAATAACTACACAAACTATGGCACAAGTTTGGTTAGAATCTGCATCTAGCTACATGTATACTTATCTTAATCAAAAAACAACCCTTTTGATGATATTAACTGACTTTGAAAAAAGTTAGACAACACTGCTGGTATTTTTCACAGGTGGAGGTATTTCATT
Organism: Saxidomus gigantea; assembly: GCA_032359765.1. Taxonomy (NCBI): domain Eukaryota; kingdom Metazoa; phylum Mollusca; class Bivalvia; order Venerida; family Veneridae; genus Saxidomus; species Saxidomus gigantea. The sequence continues at coordinate 2,397 of JAUMHA010379818.1, forward strand.
TTACTAACATACTCGATGTTTTGTGAAAAATATTGTAACAACTAAAAGTAAAATCATGGTGGCATAGTGTACATTGTTGCATGTTGCTAGGATATGTCCCTGCTTGGACCTGAAAACATTTCAACCAGGGAAAGTTTAATTTCAAATATTAAAGTATATATCATAATTTATTGAGTGTTACTTGCTAAGGATTTCAGATGTAACCCCCCCCCCCCCCCCCCAACACACACCCTCACACACAAGACAAACAGTGTTGGGGACAAAGTGGCCTACACCCTAAAATAAAATGCTTGACTCACTCAACTAATGATTTAGGTATATTTTTTAAAGGTAAAGCAGTATCAAATTAGGCCAACACTCAAATAAGGTTTGTCTATTTTGAGGTTAAAAGTCTGCTCAAAGCACAATGGTTATCAAATTTTCAGCATGAAGAAAATAAAAAATTCTTAGCAAAGAATATCATTCAATAAAGAAGTTATAAAATCAGTCCAAGATTTTTTTTCCTTTTATCCAGAATTTCGCTACATCAAGAGTCGTCATAATTATATTGAGTTTACTGTACCTTTATACAATTCAAGCCTTCAATATAAAGATATTCAAAATGTTTGTTTACTTCAAGCTGACCAGAGACTGTAACACTGGTTATAACAATCTTCTACATACTACATTAAACCAAGTACTGGGATCCTGTATGCTTCAATTTCAACATATCGGCATGTTATATTGTTTTCTCCAACATGCAAACTATAATTTGCATCTATAACATTACTCCTTGCAGTACTACCTGGTCCACATTTCCCGCCAGTTTCTGTAATAGTATGCTCATTCAATGGTTACACCTTACTGCATTGAAGGAAAGATATCCTTCTGCAAACCTTAACTATGGACCAGGGAGTTGTTAGATGTGTGCATACTACTAAACATACCACAATAACCTATGAACTTACTCTATATTTACATATCACTTAAAATTGCATCACACAATGTAACTGTTTAACAGTGTCTATTAAAATAACAATAAACAAAACATGTAAGTCTTAAACAAGAAAGAAATAACTAAGACATCAACATGAGAACAAGAAACATCCAAGATTTACATTAGCTACTATTGTCTACACAGTTTACTAATCCTTAACATTCTTAACCAACATATACTGAGCAACAATACAAAACTAAATTGTTTGGTTACCGATAGTATTGTCATGTTCATGTTCATGTTCCTCAAGCTTCTTTTTTGGGTGTTTATGTAGCACCTGTTTCAGTTATGCACTAGCAGGATATAAAATCTTACCATCTTTCTGGGGAAGGATCAGTTCTTTAATATTTTTAAATTCTATAACGCAGCAAAAGTACATATTAAAATAGAATGTTTCCTGACCATTATCTAATGCTGAACAAGAGATGTTTGTAAAACACTTACTGGTATGTCCCCCTCTCCCAACCTAGAGTAACTGCAACACAAGAAATTGCTGATGATCCAGTAACCCAGAAGTGACCTTGACCTTTGACCCAGTGACCAACCAACCTTCAGACAGTGGCAAAGCAATTACTACGCTTTCATAACAATGTACAGTTGAACCCTTAATAAACAGTCAACTAAAAGATACACCAAGCTGCCACTTACAGGTGGTTTCGTTAATTATAAAACTGATTGTTTGGGATACATCAATATTGCTTGGTTAAGACAGGTGGCTCATAAAAACAGGTAGCAATTTACACAGCTTCAACACTATATTCGTTATATAATTACCGGGTATGTATTTTTGTGAAAACAACAGCTGCTGTATGTTTTGAACATAAAAGTCATAAACTCATATGCAATGCTAATGCACAGAAAATGGGAATACGTTTTACTTCACTGAAAATCATATCCCTAGAAGTGAATATACACCTTGAATAAATAATAACTTAACTGGGCACATTTAATTAGCAAATACATGGATCATTCTTTTAAATTGGCGTTTTAATAATCATTTCAAATGACAAAAGACTTAAAATTTAAAGCAGACTAAATTTCCACATTGTAACTATGGCAACATTGATTTAACACCTCACTACATGAAATGCATGAACAATGTTGAATATACGTGTATGAACACTATTGGAACAATGTTACTAAACACCCTCAAGAATAGAACATAGAGATAAGGTGAGGCTTGGTATACTTTAAAATGAACTTATTATTCCTTTTGTGTTATGTTACTACAGTAAATGAACGATTTCTTTTTTATCAATCCGAAATTAGGGAAAATTTTCTAAGGGAGGTAAGTACTACAATCATTTTATTATATCTATCAGTTCCTGTAAAGTGGTTGGAAAATATAAACTCTTTTTTTGGCTATTCAAGCTTCTTACATTCTTCTTGTCTGATCAGATATTTCCCAGTGTTATATGTAGAAATAAATCAAAATTAGCATTTTCTGATGCTTTTTTTAAAGTATATATCAAACATACACATCCTCATATGTCTACATAAAAAAATTGAATGTGCGCCTTGCCATTTCTCTTTCACTTAAACTTGAGCTATCAAATAAATAAATATAATTCATACCCATCAACAAAACACTTGTTTTTAAACAAGATAACTTCACTATGGAATATTTCGTGGAGCACAGTGTTGGTTGGCCTCCTTTAGTAAAGTAAGTAAATCGTTATAATGATTTGGAACAGTTACATCATCATCCACTGCACATTAGAACACGGCATGTTACACCCCAACACCCCTATAGATCTATTTATAACAGAGTATATAAGGGTATGATGGTATAATGCATCATGTTTCCCAAAATGATTGAGTGCACCAATAGTAGACAGTAGGACTGGTATAAAATGGATATAATTGTGAAATATTCCAATTGCTGGAGATATAATAAATGATCAATATGAACATCAATTCTGGAAGACTACAGCCGATTGAGGAAATGACATAAAATTGTAAAATATCGTAACAAAAATATTGCATGGCTTGTCCTGATACTACCCAATGTAGTAAAACAGATGAAATTAAAATGAGTAAACAAATGTAACAATACAATTAGTTCTTTTCAAAATTGAGAGCACTGGAGAACAGGGTACCCGATGTATTAAAAAAAAGACATTGTAAGGGTTTATCCCAAAAAGATTAAAACTATTTTACTGTTTTCCAGTTTACTTCATGCTGATTCAATAGTATAGTTATTGACATAAACATTTGTTGGTTTCTTTAATTTAGTATAACAGAATGAGGATTATTTTTGCAAGTAAAATCTTTTTGAAATCACACAGAACAAGCAGTATGTAAAGAAATGTTATACTAGCAATATAATCTACATTCAGTTGAAACTGCTTAGTTAATGTAACTTTAATATCAAAAATTGGTATTCAAGTTAATAGAGCGTGTATGTGAATTTATATGTGCAAAACATATCATTCTATACTTTAGTTTTATTTTCTTTTTCTTTTTTAGATAAATGGTACTGAGTACAGCTAATCTAAAGGAGAATCTGGAAATTTTTTAAGTTTTCTTCAAAAGTGAATTATACAAATAAACATAAAACTCTTTTAAAACTAAATTTCCTCAATTAAACACCAATGTCATTGTGCAGAAATCAAACTATTAATTTTGAGAAATTATACAATTAAGAAAAATTATATCAGTGCATGATTACGTATAAATGATACTTGAAAATCAATTAATAAAGCCCACTGCATGTATATATGTATGTTGATTTGATGTCCTTTCATGCTGACCTCCCTCACTCACACCCGCGGATCCCACACTAATCTGTTTTCCAGATTGTGTTGAAAAACTCCATGAATGAGTCATAAATCATGAATGTAATACCAACATCTAGACACACACGACTCAACCGAGGAACAGTTCCCTTGTAAAACCTAAAAACATAATTTAATTTAACAATTTGCAAAGATTAGGCACTCGGTATTAAACAGAGAAGCATACTTTCACTTTGATCATGATCTACACTGTTACCAGGTTAGTTAGTAAGTTTTCATAAAGTACCTCTACCATAATCAAAATGGTTGTATGAACCGATCCATTTTTAAGTATTCTGTCTCATGAAATAAGGTTGACACCTTCCTGCTAAATGAATGATATCATGTTTTTAAAACAATAGCTGTCCCTCGTAAAGTTAATTCTTCAATTCTTCGGGGGCATAAAAAGTAAGACCAGTAAACCTAACTTTTATTGCATGATAACCAATGCCTGACAAACATCTGATTTAGAACCTTTACACTGGTTATATTTAAACTAGACATGGCCATCTTCCAATTTGGACAGTATCATTTTAGTTTTCCCATCATACTAATTATTGTCCTTTGTAAAAGAGTTGTTTGAAAGAATTTCATAGACAAAATTTTAAACTTACGCTCTTGGTCCCTCATTTTTAAATATCTTCACAGCACAGTCTATTGTTCCCTTGTATTTATGTGCATCTAAGCCCTGTAAAATATCTCAAACTTAAGGCATACAAAAAACAAATTCACAAATAAAAAGGCATAAAATACATGCTCTTCTCAAAGCAATAAGATATACGGAATCATAATCACTTTTTGCTAGCAAACATTACAGTAGTTATATTCTTACTGCCTGGCGTTTTATTTCTGGACGAAAATGACACATTTTCTATATTTGCCTGGGTTATTATTTAACAAACATGCACCAACTTTTCACAATACATACCTCGTCCCTTCCTCAACATGACTATCATTCAATGCATGACAAAGTTACAGTCCGGACACAAATGTATGCGTATATACAGGATTCCATTACCTATAAACACTAAGAGTGACCTTGACCTTTGAGGAAGGTGCGCGAGTCTTGCACATGACAGGTCGTCTTGATGTAGTGAACATTTGTGCTAAGTTATTTTAAAATCAATCAATACATGACAAAGTTGCACTCCGTACACAAATGTGTGCATATATACAGGATTCTATTACTTTCAAACTCTAAGTGTAACCTTATGGACATGGGTCTTGCACGCAACACGTCGTCTTGATGTAGTGAACATTTGTGCCAAGTTATTTTCAAAGATACAGCCCGGACACGAAAAAATGTAAGGTCCGACAGACGGACGGTGCAATTTTAATATGCCACCCTTGAAGGGCAAAAAAAAGTTATGTGAGTAAGTTTGAATGCACTTTTGCTACCATATACTCACCAGAAACAAATGAGTGTTGTTCAGCTGCCAAAAAGCAAGCATCCTAATGATTTCTTGTGCTTGATCTAAACATGTACCTTAAAATGGGGGTGTATAGAACCTGTCCAGAAATACGTCGCAAAGCAGTACAGTGTGCTCAACCATGCAAGCTGCATCTTAAGGAAATCTAAGCAAATTCCATTGCAAGGGCTTCATTTTCTATTAAATTGTTTTATGCAACAGTTAACACAAAAACCAAATTTTTTCATGTTTTTGAAGCACTAAACACCTATACACTGTTACCAAAATAAAAATATCTAACCCCTCAATATGCCCTAACAGGACTTTGTGTTTTAGCTTTAGTAGTGGTGTGACCAGTTTGCCACCATTGTTAGGTTAATGCAATGCCTGTCAGCACAACTATTGCTACAGTCTCTAATGTGACCCGCTCTCTACCTATTCATCCAGATGTTCAGCAACTGACATACAACTGAAACATTTGACAGTGGTTCAGGCATTGTCCTTCCGACTCTGTGACTATCATTATTCACCTATTTTGTCAAAATTGTTAGGACTTCATCTTTGCAGCCAAGCTCTTCAATACACAGGACCTGGGTCTCATCCCTAGTCTGGGAACAACATGACTTTCGTGTGAACTTGGGTACGACAACTAGCACCTTATTTCTCATAATTGTTTAAATCATGGTTGGTGTAATGAGAACAATAAATGTAAGTTAAAATACATCACTCACAAAACTGAGCCACCAAAACAAAGAGGTATAAACTTAATTAGCATAAACTAAAACTTAACACTTAAAACTTTATAAACATATATATTGATTAAACAAGAACTTATTGCCAACAAAAATAAGGAAATATACACTACCTGTAATCTAGTTTTTACAACATCAATTGGTGTATTTCCATACACAGAACAAGCACCAGCAAACGCCCCAAATGCCCCCACAACCAGTGTTGGAACCCTTTTATTCGGGTCATCACCTCTATACCAATGTTTTAGAGTCTCCATCACAAAAAATCTTATAGCCTGATTACTGCCTTGTTTTAAAATTGTTGGTATTAATCCCTGATATACACCATGTATACCTGTAAATACAATAGACTATTACATGTATATAACCTTAAAACAGTCGATTCTCTTATTTCAAATGCCCTAACATTTTGTCAAAGTCTGTGGATACACAGAACATCTTTAATATAAGATTGCAAAGGTATACATTATCATTAAACAGCATAATTATACACAATATTCTTTACATTATTTCAAATGACTTTCAGATACAGTTCTTTTTTGTTGTTTTTCACACTTATTGACATACAACATACGCTCTTTAATTACCATACATTTATTCACTGACCTATAAACAGAGATGTGTGTATGCAGGACCCAAATATATTTACTTATCTTAACATTGTAAACCACTTTACTAGAATATATACTTTTGTTCAGTCTTGTAAAATAACCCCAGCCCCCACAATCCCTAAACAAACAAGAAATAAGTCTTAAAAGGATCCTAAAATGGAAGTATAAAATTTGAACCAAAATGCGAAATAAATATGTTACCTCAGTTTTTTTACCATCTTACCTTCAGCTTTTATTATCTCCCTTATACCATGAGAAAATCCTCGAAATTTTGGGTTTGCAGATGTTTGGTCATTTATAAATTTTACTTTTATTGTTTCCATAGGAGTTACTGCAAAAATCGCTTCAGAAATACCAGCACCTGTAGATAAAATAAGCCACAGTGAGTGAAAATTGTATATCATTTCAACCCTTATCCTGTTGGTGGTACATCCATGCAGTCTGATCATGATCTGCAGTTTGCTTTTCATTGATCAACCCTTTGAGCAAATACTGGTATTGTATAAGAAAAAGATGGAGAAGTTCATTTTTAAAACTTTAGCATAGTAATGGTTAAATCAAACACAGACCAGTAACTATTACTGAAAAAGAAAATGCATACTCAATGCTGTACAAATTTCTTATTTGTCATTCTAGTTTCCCAAGATGTGTTGGGCCAAAACAAACTCGCAAATTCGCTGCCCAAGTGTCATGACAGACCCTGTTTTGTTTTGCTTGTTTTTAAATTATTTCTAGCAAGCCACCAGTTTAAATGGCAACTTTGCTATAATGAGCAGCAACTTTAAATTTACGAGACAATATTGTTCTATGATCTATTCTTGGCTATTTACTTGCATTTCTGGACACATGATATCCAATGATAACACGGCTGAAAGTAAACGAGTAGGAGTTCGCAATTTCAGGGGCATACCAGAACATTGATTTTGCGTTGTCTCCAGAAATAAAAGCACCCATACATACTATTTTCATAGACTCCCTGCCATTAGGTGGTTATTACTGGCAATACAAATGCTAAATTTGTGATAAACTGAGAAATTAAGACTTCCAAAAGTATCTCCTTCTCTAGGAAGAAGCTCATAAAACATTCACTAACTAATTACAATGTTAAATAAGACATTTACCTAAACCACATAAGACTCTTTTATGAGGAGTTAAATGTCCTTTTTCATCCATGACATTTCTTTTTAATTCTTCAAACATACCAAATCTGTAAAATATAAACATTATTGAGTTGTAATACACAAAAAATAAACAAGTAAAAAGAGTTAAGAAACAACTGAATGCTTCCCATTTCTCCCTTTAAGTTTATGTAAATTACCTAACATTATTACTTTAACATTTCAAGGGAAGTATTTCTTGAAAAGTGTAGTT
>JAUMHA010379840.1:0-12583 GCA_032359765.1 Saxidomus gigantea
AAATTTATGTATATGCACTACTTAAAAAAGTAGTTCCGGCAGACCTATATCACCCACACTGTGACTGATAAGAAATCTATATCATCACTCTATATTTTACTGATATAACACAGTATTTCATTGGTTAGCATAAAATAATATAGTTTATTCGTATATAAAGAAAGAAATGAATCGAGATCAAAATTGCTAAGGAACGTTTAACACTAGATGTGGCAAGGAATATCATAACACACATATGTATCTGTGAACGTATAAATTTTTATAACAAACTAGCTCCAAAATGTACAGACACTGTTAATTAGTAAAGCAAATAGTGTTGTTACGTAACCTGTAGTTGATAAGTATATGTTTTATTAATACAAACACAAATTTGAACTTGTTGTATATACTGAATTGGTTTGTATGGTAGTCTAAATTGTGTAATTGTTACCCCGTTATTAGTAATTTTCTCTATGAAATTGCATGGTCTTTTTCAAAATTGCGTAAAACAAAACGCAGGTGCAAATTTATCACTGTAAGCAAAATCACTGTCAGTAGAATCACAACAAACAGATTTGTGAAGCGTTTAAAATGACAGTTTTTTGTAAATAGTAGTATCCTTACGTTTTTCTTCTATATCCAAGCCAAGTAAAGTGATTGAGCTTTTGATATTTCTCTCCTATTCCGTCAAACCTTTTGTATAAATGTTTTTTTATTTTCTTATCACATCAGTAGTCTGGGATTTGAGTATTTTAATCTAAATATATGATTTTTACAGAGGAACACGCTAAGCTGAATGTGCATTAAGAATGACAAAAACTAATGTATGTGATAGAAATCCAAACAAAGTAACAAACAAGCAAATAATTCATTCATAGGTTTTTATAGAAGGTCAATTTTAATAATGACAGACTCCACCCTTTGGAATAAGCTCTTAAACGCCAAGTACGTATGGAAACAATAATAATAAATAGTACAAAGGTCATTTTACAAACATTGGTAAACGCCATGTAGTCCATTATTTAAAAGCTGTTTGTCTGTTGAATCATATATTGATACAACACCAATCACAACGCAGAAAGAATAGTGAGCTTTAAATAACTTACGTTGGGTCATGCTAAAATACACAAATTTCAGACATTTTGTCTGCAATAATGTTGTTAACTGCCTCAGATAGTCTTTTGAATTTAAACGCAAAATTTAACAGAAGCCAAGAGGAAATTTTTAAGACACGCATTTTAGGCAGCAGATGCAGAAGAAACTATGTTCACAAAATTACGCCTGCTTTTAGACAAGAAAATGATATACCACAGTGGTATGTAAAACTCACTTGAACACAATTCATTTAATTAATAGAGATTAATAACGAATTAAAAGATAAAAAGGAGTTACACACGAACAAGAAGAAATCAAAACAGTTTGTTTCATCTGCCCTCTTTGAATGATGATTTTGATGAAATATAAGTAACATATATACATGTAAATTAATTGTGCTTTAAAGGAGACCTCCAGCATGGTTGCACTGATCAACATTGTTTGAAGTAGGCTTAAAGGTTTGACTTTGACTTTTTCTTGTGAACATTTTTAATTCCTGGGGGAGGAATTCGTAAATGAATAAGTAAATATATGAAATGAAGTTCGATCATTTGATGTACTTAGACTAGTAGGTGCACCTGTTTGAACTTTGAACAGTAATGGTAATTCGTTTATGTAATTCATAATGAATAATGCATCACGCCAAACCCTTAAAACGATATCTATTTCTTTTTTGTCTTCGTAAACGTTTTACTTAACTACGATAGATATGCGACGGAATTTAAGCCAAGAACCCAAACTACAGGATTCACACTACCTTGAGAAGTTTGTGCGATTCGTTTGAAGTAAATCGCTTATTTGCATGTTGCCCTTCGGGATTAGATCGACACGGATTCCATCTTAAACTTTCTTAATTTGAAAATGACTAAATAATATAGATTTACGGATAAGTGATTTTTTTTATCGTTTCTACAATATTAAATGCTAATTTGTCAAACAATCCTTAACATAAGAGGCAATACAAGATATGTTCTACTTGATGATAAAACTACAAATATGTTTAAACATTGCGGTGCAGACGGGTGTAATTACTTTGCAAACAGACTGCACACAGAATTGCTAAGCTACTCAATAAACATAGTCCACGAACTTCCACGAATAACAGACAAACTAAGGCACGAATTATATTTTAAACTCCATAGTTGAGAGGTTAATGTACATTATAAGCTTATCAGTGGATTGTCATGGGATTAAGCACGCGTTATAACCCTACCAAAACTCATCCCATGTTAGACACTACGCATTTTCACTATTCAGTGGCTTGTGCAGTAAAATAAAAACCTAAGAGGGTGTTACATATACAGTCAAAGCTGTGAAAAAAGACCACTGTTGGGAAGCTACAAATGTTGTCTTTGTTTGCATGTGGTCTTTATTCGCAGGGTGGTCTCTATTTGAGGTGGCCTTTAACACAGGTTTGATTGTACTATTTTTAAAAAAGAAGTAACACTCACATTTAAATATATGATAACACTAGAGTTTCAAGTTAAATTCACCATTTTCAAAAAGTTTTGCTGAGTAACATTATTTGTTATTTCTTGGGAATTTAAATAACACTTGAACGTCCTAACATTTAGAGGCACTAGAAATACAATACGTACCAAACAACCTTGAAATGACAATACCTGCATGGCGGCATATCATATAGTTACGCAGAAACCACAATACTCACGCCATTAGCACTGTTATTGCTCGTATCCTCCGAACGTTCTAATATGGCTAAACGGTATTCCAAATGTCTCTATGTTGTCACCAATAAACTTGTCCAAGTACACCTGGAAGGTATCTGGGACGCGAAGCAGCTATTTTTAGCTAAGAAACAGGTGGTGTAGAATTTTCTTTGTTTTTTTTAATAATTGTATGTATCTCTATGAACATGTAACCTGCACATACTTTGAGAGCAATGAAATACATACACGCCAATGTATTTTCTTTGAATATCATTCAACTAACAAGCAATTACGACGAGTAAAGAAACGCAAAACCGTTTAAGATATCAATTTCAGTTGGAAACGGTCTAATAATACTTCAGTTGTTGTATCGTCATTTCGAAGAAAAGGCGATACATATGGATCGCTTTGTCCGTCCGTCGGTCCGTCCGCCCGTCACATAATCTTTACGTTGGCTATAACTTTGCCATTTCTTAAGATTTCTTCATGTAACTTTACAATTGCATTGCTTAAGACAAAAGAATGATGCCGCCAAATTGTGTAGGTCAATGTAATATTTGACAGAGTTATGTCCCTTTTTGTATTAGGATTTTGTCATGAAAACTTAACGTTGGCTCTAACTTAGTCATTTCTAAAGGTTTCTTCATCAACCTTTCAAATTGCAATGCTTATGAAGAAAGAGTCGTGATGCTGCCGAATTTTGTAGGTCAAGGTCATATTTGACATAGTTTCGGCCCCTATTTGTTTTTAGATTTTGTCACAAAATTATTGGTTATTCTGACAAAGCGTAAGAGGGCGACACAAGTGTTATCCTGAACACCCATCTAGTAGGAATAATGTAGTGTTTGGCATGCTATTCTAAAATCGAACCCCTCCTTGATAATACCTTGAAGTATCAGGTTCATTAGCCCACGATTGACGAAGATAGGAACCTTTAAACTTGCACGGGTGGACATACTAGCGTTTAATAGGTGTAGTTTTTGAAAATCATGGTTTCTACTTACTAAACAGAGCAATCTACTTTATTATTCATAGAAACTGACAACATCTGTTCAAAATAGCAAGTTGAATTTACAATATTTAGTTGCGCAAGTTTAAACGTTCCTATCGTCGTCCATCCTGGGCTAATGAGCCTAATACTTCACGGTATTATCAATGAGGGTTTAGATTTAGGATAGCATGCCAAAACACTACATTATTCGTAAAACTGAAATATCATTAGGCCGTTTTAATTGAAATTGATATTTTAAACGGTTTTGCGTTTCTTTACTCGTCGTAATTGCTTAATAGTTCATTAATATTCCAAGAAAAATACATTGGCGTATAGGTATTTCGTTGCTCTCATAGTCTGTGCAGGTTTCAAGTTCATAGAGTCACATAAAACTTTTTTTTTTTTTTTAAACAAAGAAATTTCTACACCACCAGTCCTGTTTCCTTAGCTAAAAAAAGCTGCTCCGCGTTCCAGATGCCCTTCGAATTCAAAACCGTAGGATCATCACTGTGACAATGTATTTACGAAACAAACAAAAATGATTGAAATACATGTATCAAATTTTAAAACTATGGTATAGTTCACTTTACTCAAAATAAGCAGTAGGGAATCAATGATAAATAGCGGTATACTACTGTATATTATGTTTATTATGCCGTCATTCGATGATAGTAGTGTTGTATTGAGCAAAAGGATGAAGTCCAAATCTGATATTAAATAGAATTAGCCGAAGTTAGACATAATAAGTGGACCAAACGACCTCAGATGGTATGTTTAGGGACGTGGCGTGACTTTCGTTCGAAAATAAGATGTAATTATGATACGTGACTACTTATTTTCAAGTGCAAAAGTGGACTGATTCCAAAATATACTTGAGCTCTTATAACTTTTTCAAACAATTAGAGATAAAATCTATGTTCGAATGCGTATCTGCTCGTTCTTTCGAGACAAAAAGACCAGTGTATCTGAATAATAAATAGCTGTACTCATTTCAGTACAAAAATAGACAGACAGTTTGTTTAATTTCCTTTTTCATCAAGTCTAAAGTCTAAGCAAGTAAAAGTTCTGCTCGGTCCAGATTTGCAGCGAAATTGTTCTTGTTTATTGTTGTCTGTCAAATTGCCTTTTCATACAGAATAAGTCTGAAAAGCATAACTACGCTTAAAGGTGGAACTTCTGAATGATTGCTTGCATCAGAAAACAGTACTGATTCAAGTTACTGTCATACATATTGTGTCGCTATTCTTCGAGGAGAGGTTTTTACTACATTTAATGTAAAACTTTCATTATTTAGGAAAATAAACCCTGATAAATTTGGGCTATAATTCACGACGGTTGATTTTAATACATGATCTTAAACCATTTTACTACGTTCCTTTGATATAAGACTGGGTTTGAATATTATGCCCCAACAAAATCCAACAGCTTTTTCGGCGATAACTAGTGTGTTGTTATTACAGGTTAAAGTTCAGATAAACTCCCATATAGACTTATATTGTTTTGTGCCGCCCTTTTGGAGAAAAGGTAATACATAGGGATCGCTTTGTCCGTCGGTCCGTCGGTCCGTCACAAAACTTAACGTTGGCTATAACTTTGCCATTTCTTAAGATTTCTTCATCAAACTTTCAAATTGCATTGCGTATGACAAAAGGGTCGTGGTGGGGCCAACAGTAATAAAAATAAATGCAAAGTGTAAATCATCTATCTGGTTTTTTTAATGCGAAAAAGACATTGTATTCATTTGTCTTCAAATGTGACATAAAAAAAACAATGTGACATAAAAAAAACAATGTGACGACAATAAAACAAAACTTATTTTGATGCAGCAATGTGGATTTATTTTTCAATTTTGGGCGTGGGAATATGATATGAATATGTATTTGTGTACAACTTACACGATGGACAGCTAATTTATATGGCTAAGTTCATCTGATACGGAAACTTTGATACCGGGATACTGTATTTTACTGCACAAATACAAAGGAAAATTCAGATAAACATTCACAGGTATAATTATAATAAACATTAGTAGGTATGTAATAATCTAATTAGCGGGCTTTACAGCAAATTGATATTTGCATAATGACCAAAGTTTACATTATGGCCCACTATTTGCTTAGACCTGATAACAGCGGATAAACGTACGAACTTTTTCTAGCTAGGGTCATGGGACAGACAGTCGGGTCTCATTAAAATATAACATTACTTAAGAAATGTTATATATCTATGATATCGTGCTCATATCAATCAATGAGTTTTACCGCCATTGTTTCTATTGAAGGTCATATTATCAATGCATTGACATGTTCTATTTTCTTTGATATTTCATTATTAAGCAAATCGATTGGTCAGTCAAATCAAGTTCATGCTTATGAAATTTCGGATCAGTAAAAATTTATATCTAGTTCTTTAACATGTGTGCTGTTAAACATGCTTTAATTTACATTTTGGTATGTTCAATACATTACGTTAGGATCTTACTTTGACATCCTAAGATTTAGCACAGAAAGTAATAATAGAGTATACATTTACATGTTTTTGGTTTGGGATATGCACCTTTGTCAATAAATGTCATTAAATAAAATGACAAAAATCAACAAATACCATGGACCTTCGGTTAAACAGAAGTCCTTTGTGCTGACTTTGTGTAAGTTTATACATAACATAAAGTTCGATTTCTCTTTTATCATCGACCCATTTATTTATCAATATAATACGAATTATAATTATACTTTAAATAGAGTTAACCTTGTGTGTATTTTGCACAATGATAATGTTTATCTTCCTTACGAAATTATAAAGGCCCTGATACAAAGGAATTTGACCTTATCCGGGTCTATGGTCACTAAAATATTTTTATATTTTTGACAGCATTTTGTAAATGCAGTGTTTGCACAGTTATCATGCTGCATTTAAAATCGTGCACATTTGGAATGTTACCAAGATTGTGTTATGACATTAAACGTATTATTACAAAATAACATTAAAACTCTACATGTCAGTTCCTATTGGATTAACATATTCAGAAAGTTGTGTGTGATATATCAAATAGCTTAAAATGTCAGCTAGGGTAAGCAAATACACGGTGGTCATTCCGGAACAGAGCATACCGGAAGAGGATGAAGACTCTGACTCCAGCGATGAAGAGCACGGAACTGTTAGGACACACAGGTAACAGCTATTGAATTAAGCTTGTGGTGTTATATTCGATTTAAGTTCCTTGGTAATTGTCAGTTTATCAACTACTGTCTCACATTGGTTATTTAATTAATACATATGTGTAGTAGCTTGCAGTATTGATTAGTTGCTGTACAAGAGGCCTTTGTAAATGTCATTCATAGAATGCATTTTGTGTATAAATGAGTTGCACTGTCATGATATGACTTTGTAATTTATCAAATATGTGTGCATCTAAACCATTATATCCGAGCTGTTGCAATAAATCATGACATTTTAAATCTCCAGCAAATTATGCAAATATTCACAAACACGTCTTACTGTATAGATGATATAAATGATATAGACCGGAAAATATTATTTTCGTATCTTTGCCAGGAGTATTTCAAATGAGATTTTCTAAAACATAAATAGTTGTAATTCCAAGGCAGATGCTAATATTTTACTGACCTGGAAGTCACTTGGCGCCTTCATATATCAAAGATCTCATTATATACTTAAATAAAACCGACTATAAAATACAGTTAAAATCTAGGACGGATATCACACACACACAAAAACCTAACACTATTTATCTCCAAAAGACCATTAGTTACTCTAGTATGGACATTTGGAACCAACTGCCTGTTAACATAAGACTATTAACGATATATAAGACTATTATCAAATGTCAATGCATTTAAATATACATGTAATTTAAAAGTATTTTTGCTTAAAACTGACCACAAGTAATTGGGTTTTGCTACCTACTTTATATTGAAAGTGAAATCTCATTTTGTATGTCTGCCATCATTTCTATATTTTTATGTTATCCTAGACACACTGTATACTAGTATGCATTGTACGGTAGTGTTATTCATATCGGGTTGTGCATAAGTTGATTTGATTTGTTTTAAAGAATTGGTTAAGAAGCCCTCGTTGTATCACTATAAGATTTAACACTTATTAACTTACTAGTATTGTTCTTTATATATTAATGTGATGTCTTAATGAGCCACCTTATGAAAATAAAGAAATTATTATCATATCAGTTCAAAAGACATTTTGCACATTCATTCAGGTGAACACAATGCAGGAAGATTTAAATTTGCTAATCCTATTCAGTAGTTTCTTTTAACTAAATGACCAATATATTGGAACAAGTAGACAGATAAGTTCTCAAAAATAAAACATGATATCTATTTCGCTTTATTTCAGGAATTCAACTACAAAAAGGCCAAGAATGTCTGTGGTATCGGAAGCTAATCCATCTCCAAGGGTGTCGACTTTTGTGGTGAGAAACTATCTATAACTGTCGCTCGATGTGCCAACATCAGCCTCTGACTTATGCCACCAGCATAAATCAGCTTCCAAACCCATGTTTGAAAACACAGATTTTGCTTTAGACTTGAGCCATCAATTAGCCATTTCATTCATGCCTGAATAGCAAAAAAAAAGTAAATCCGGCTTTACGAGTTCAAATCTTGTACGTGACGTGACGAAACTTGAGAGCGACCTTCAGAGTTCCTATTTCTGACGCAAGTATTTTTCTCCTCTGATGATAACACTGAGCACCGCAGACATGTTATTCCAACCCATATCGTTCATGACCATTGATTCTTGTGCAGGACTAGCTCTGGCATTAGCCAATTCCAAACTTTGCTATAAAGAATGTAAATTGACTCTTAAGAAATTTAAATTGTCTACAGCCTCGAACTATAAAACGTGCTTTCCATGCTTCATAAACAGAACTATGTGGAAAAAATGGCTCGAAGAATAAATTGGCCAATGCCAGCCCTGCATATGGCAAGACATAAAAGCCATGAAAGCTATGTGAGGGTAAAATGAAAATTATTCATTGTTACTGTAACTACTTGTTATATTTACAGGCTCCAAATCCCGCTTTGTTTGAGACATACGAGGATACAACCTCTAACGACTCGAGCGTAAAGAAGGCACTTCTTCAGAGAATTGCAGTGACATCTCTTATCATTCTGACAGTTGTTCTAATAGTAATTATAATTTACATGGTTTCTAAGACACCAGAATCAAAGTTTTGTAAATATAGTGACGAAGATTATGTAATACCACGTGACTTTGAGGACCCGGATGTATTCGATGATTTGACACTTGAAGAATACGAAGCAGTGTACAGTTTTATGTTGCAGAATAAAGAAATGGGTATAAGACAGTTTGACTCAGCTGAAGTCAATAGTAGTTATATCTATATGATAGATCTGTTTCTCTCGAATAAGCATGAAACCATCCAATATCTTGATAATGGAAGTAAACGACCCACACGCGAAGCAATCGTGACCGTTTATAGAGGGGACAGAACGCCCCCTATTGTCGAAGAATATATTGTGTCACCTACTAAGCAGTCAACTACGCTAAAGCTTTATAAAAATCCGTCCTATCGTCGTGACCCGATACCGTACAGTAGTCGGCCGAAAGATGAAGTAGAGTACAAGTTTATATATCATATAATTATAAACAAAGTCACCGAACAACTTTATCCTTTATTAATGGAAAGTTATGGTCTTTGTTACCATAATTGTACAAAGGATGTTAATTGTCTTGCAATTTATGATGTTGGACCACCAGGGAAAGCCAGTGGTGAACGGAAGAGTTGGGTTTGGCTATTTCCGGATGTTGACGGGCTCTATATTTACCCATTAGGACTAGAGTTTCTTATAGACCACAGTTCAGTGCACTTTAGGCAATGGCACGTGGAGCTGATTGTGTACAATGGTCAAATGTTTGACAGCGTTTCCGCCTTAATGGACGCTTACCACCAAAAAACGCTTAAACTGATAAAAATACATTCATTTCGAGATAATCCGCTGTATTCTTCGTACGAGGCGAGAGGAGTCCTTCCAGAGAGAACAGTACAAGGTCCAAAACTTACCGAGCCAGAAGGGAAAAGATTCAAGGTGCAGGGACAACGAATTTTGTACAATAAATGGAACTTCAGTTACCACATGCGATCATTAGCAGGCTTACAGATATTTGATGTCAAGTTTGATGGTACAAGAATTGCGTACGAAATCAGTCTGGAAGAGGTGCTTGTTTTTTATACGGGTTACGGGCCAGCCCAGGGAACGTCTAACTATTACGATGCCTCGTGGCTTCTCGGGGCTTCCAACATGGAACTTGTCAGAGGTGTGGACTGCCCTGATACCGCCGTGTATTTAGATACATACTTCTTTGAAATGAATGGAAAACCCAAAAAGTATAAAAATAACATTTGCGTGTTCGAAAATAATGGAGGAATGCCACTGAGAAGACATTATCAGAATACTGATGATGGTGGGTACAGATTTTACGGCGGGACCGTTGACTATAATCTAGTAATTAGAACGATCGCAAATGCGTTGAATTATGACTATATCTTTGATTACATATTTTACAATAACGGCGCAATTGAAGTAAAGGTCTCTGCAACTGGTTACGTGCAAGCAACATTCCGACTTCCAGATGAAAACCGATATGGTAGTCCCATTCATGAACACGTGATGGCAGACCTCCATGCTCATATGTTTAATTACAAAGTGGATTTAGATATTGCTGGTACCATGAACCGATACACAGTGCTTGACATAGGAAAGGAAACTATCAAACATCCATGGTATCCGAATATGAACAAGACACAGATGTATATAAGACCCGAATTAGTGGACAAGGAGGTTAAAACACCTGTTTATAAACGCGATACGCCTCAGTATCATATCATTCACAACAACGATGCAAAAAGCCAGTATGGTGCCGATAGAGGTTATAGAATATTAAACAAGTCTCCAGTGCTTCATGTTATGTCTGGTGAACCGGTTGTTGAGTCTGCAAAGTGGGCGAATTATCCGATTATTGTGACAAAAAGAAAGGAATCGGAAAGGGACTCGACCTCCATTTTCGCGCAAAACGATCCCTGGGATCCTATTGTTGACTTTGAAGATTTCATTGACGGGGAAAATTTAGTAGATGAAGATCTGGTTGCCTGGGTAACCATGGGCACTCACCATATCCCTGGAACAGAGGACATACCATCAACACCAACAACGTGGAACCAGTTCTCGTTTTTTCTCACCCCTCATAACTATTTTACGGAATGTCCTAGCCTTTATTCGGCAGATAATGTCGTTATTAGACCATCCGACAAAAAACAAGGGAATCCGAAAATCGAAACGTACGGTCAGTCGTTTAAGTCAAAATGCATACCTCAGTCGGTAGGCCCTTTTACTTACGATGGAATACGTAGATAATCACAAAGACATATGCATGTGTTTACGGTACATATTTTGTCCATTTTCGTTATGTTTAGATACTAAAAACAATTCCCCTATCACGTAGCGTCTTATAGTGTGAAACCCCGGCTTCCATTGGACAGGGAAGGAGTTACCTTTTTGACGATAATGAAAACTTTGAGGACCCTCTTGTTACAAACAGCTTTTCCGAAGATTTTCTACACTATCGCGCCGCGTTAAAACAAATGCGGTTGCCAGGTGGAAGGGGTCCGTATATGTTTATATATAGTGTAAATTTTGAGAATCTATTTGTCAGAAACTGTTGGTCCTATATTTGAAAAAAATACATCGTCGGATAATGTATTCAGAACCCCTGAAACCATATACAGAAAAGTGTCTCAGTAAAAATGATGAAATCAATTATCTAATGTAACTATTTAACTGTTTTCCACTAAACACGGTATCATGGACATATATATACTTACATATGTGTGTACATATAGGTCCGTGACAGTATGTTTGTAAGTACATTGTTTAAACTTGTATGTGGAGCTACTTGTGCTATACATTACGCTGTCTTTGAAAGAACATATTCTCGAAACACAGACTTTTATGCCGTGTAATTTCCATACATTATTGTTTGAGATATATGTAATGATAATGCTTAGTATTAGTTCATTCGTGTGCCAAATTCCTTTTTTTTATATTTTGAGACAATTGAATCGAATGGATTGTGGCATGGTCACTTTGGAACAGAATCTGATGACAGGAGAAGTAGTACAGTATTTGTTGTTATTTTGCGATGTTCCAAGAGCACATTTCATATGTTTACTAAACTTTGTACATATATATTTTGTTTATAACTTCTTTTTGTAACAAATTTACATTTTAGAAAATCAGTGCTAAATAAATTGATAAACTTATATAATAAATGATTATGCTAAAAACGTGTCTTTTAAGTGTTGTTTTATTACCACCTTAGAAGGGCTTTCCCGTTTATTTTCCCCATCAATTGCCAGTACTAGGGTAGGGAACATCCCTTTTCCTACCTTACCATATTTACAAGTAGACCATGTTTATATACACTAATTAAGAGCGTATCATTCCATATACAGCAGTTATGTTTGATCGAATATATGTTTTCAGATGACGTAGAGATTTGATTATCTGGTTAGTCAAAGCTGTCCTTTTTGTAGAGTTAGTAGATGAATATCGATGCAATGGAACTTTATCTTCTGTTTCCTTAAAATGCATGATGTATATGCATACTAACAGTATGTATGTGTCAAACTCACTTGGACTGAACAGTTTTGAAATAGTCAAGTTTCTCTTACAAAGACTGGTTTAAGAAAAACGTTCCTTCTTTTATTTGTTGGAGGGGGTGGGATCTGAACATAACTTTTCTACTCTTTGTATACAATATAGAGACAAAATCATGAGTCATGTTAGAATGT
>JAUMHA010379851.1:0-12582 GCA_032359765.1 Saxidomus gigantea
GGGTTAAAGATTGCAAAAAAGTGAAAATAAAAATGGTAATCCACTGTTTCAAACTGTGGATTATCACTTTTATTTCACTGAGAAAACTCTATTATGCACTGGAAAACATAAAATAAACCTTGGTACTTAACGTATATATAGTCAAGGATGTCGGTGTCAGCCAGTAAAATGTATGTAGGCCGTCACCGTGTATAACCCGTATGCATGTGCTGTCACACCTATGACTTCACAACAAACATGTAGACGCTCTGGTGGAAATTGGCAAACATCGCATTCCGCAGACAATAATCCTAATTACCTGTTTAGGACCCAAGTATCTTGTCAAAGAAAAATGCGCAAAAGCATCAGCATAACTTTAACACAAGTGAATCATGGTCGCGTTCAGAATCAATACAAAAAAGCAGCGACATAAGTGGTTACAGCAGCTTGAATGCTACACGAAATACCAAAGTCTTAGCAGTAGGATTCAGGCTATGTAATGGGACCTTCTTTACATTATATTGCAGTCGAGTTTAAAACATTTTGTTCTTGTTCAAAATATGTCTAATTCAAATATAACACTTTGGAATAGCAATCATGTACGTGGTTGTTTAACATCTTTACATAACTGTAGTTGTCCTACATTTATTCAGAATATTGTACGAAAAAGAGGAATTTCACAAATGTTGTACCTGTGTAAGTCCAGTAATGTCCAGTTAGATGGTATATTATTTGAAGTTTTATTTCTGGTTATTTTCTTGTTGTTTATGTAACAGTAGCTAATGCGAAAGAAGATGACTTGCAATTTCTGCCCTGTATTTATCAACTTCTGAGACGTACCATGTGATTGCCCTGGCCACTCATAATTTCAGTTATAAAGTGACTATGTGATTAGTCCCTGAACATATTCACATACATGTATTAACAGTAATAATTGTAGCACATTTGTGGCTCAACTGTGGCTCCTTTATCAAATTATCAAGCAACATTCTGCACTAAAAATAATAACATAATATAAGAAACCCATTAAAAGCCAAAAACCTTTTTCAGCACAATGTAGGAATACAAGACAAAATTACCTATACTCATAGACTACGTTAAACAAGAGATGTTTGTAAAACACTTATGACATCCCCCCATTCCATCCCTCCCACAGAAATTGCAATTCCAAAATTGCTAATGATCTAGTGGCAAAGAAGTCATTAGAGAACAGTAGGGGTCATAAAGAGAAAATGACCCCTTTTGACTTTGGGGTAATAAGGTCAAAAGTCACAGTGACCTTGCATTTAAAAATCGTTTATGCTCAACAACTCGAGAATGCTTTGATATAAAGGCTTCAAACTTGCTAGAATTCTTGTTTATTAAGCTTTACTCCTAGCAAGCTTGAAGACCATAGCTTAAAGCATATTCATGTTAATGAGGGGAAACCATGTTTACACAAAAGGTCACTATGAAACATTTTTAAGTTATTAAGCGGAATGGTCACCGACTTTGAACTACTGACTTCAACATAAATAAGATTCATCCGCTGTATATGACCAATGTTCCTCTCAAGTTTGATACTTTTAGGTCAAAGCGGTCTGAAGTTATTGAGCGCAAACCATTTTTGAATGCAAGATCACTGTGACCTTGACATTTGACACAGTGACCTAAAAATGAAAAGGGTTCATCAGCTGTCCACGTCCAATATTCCTTCCGAGTTTGAGACCACTGGACCAAAGCCTCAAGTTATTGAGTTGAAACCGTTTTAAAATGCAAGGTCATTGTGACTTTGACCTTTGTTCAAGTGATCTCAAAATGACTACGATACATACATTTGCCGTCCATGACCAATGACTCTACCAAGTTTGAGTTGTTTAGCAGGAACCATTTCTACGATTCTTGGTCACTGTGATCTTTTTACCTTTAACTCAGTGATCTCAAAATAAATAGGATTCATCTACTGTCTATGGCTAATGTTCCTACAACGTTTGAGACTTTAAGCTCAAATCCTACTCAAGTTATTGAATGGAAACCGTTTTTAAATGCAAGGTCACTGAGTCAGTGATCTTAATCTTTGGCTAAGTTACCTGAAAATAAATTGGATTCATCTACATATAGACAATTGACTATTTATAACACTTTTATTGATCTTGACCTACATGCGTCCAAGAAAAAGGTTCAGCTATATCCTACAGTAAAAAGATGAAATAATTCATACCTATTTATATTATGTTGTGTGATGACATTCACGACTGCCAAGGACAATTTCTCTACAGATAACGATTAAGCCCGTAGTTTGTTATCAACAATTGATTAAGTACGTTCGATAGCCCGTAAATCGAGAGCTGCTTGTATCTGCATCTCAGAAACATGGTTGGATGATTCTGTCAACAACTCAGAAATTTCTATAGACAATTATTGTATACAACGCAAAGACAAAAATCGTCAAGGTAGTGGAGTTTGTATTTACATTCGACGTGATATTTCATTTAATACAAGTATTGATCTTGAGAATGGTGAATTAGAAGCAACATAGACAGAAATCCTACTTCCCAAAACCAAACCAATTTTGTGTGGTGTTTTATATAGACCTGCAAAGTAGCTGAACTTTTATACTCTTCTGAATTGTGTGTGTTCTACGTGCAGCCACTTTTCTGTGTTTGAAACTATTTTGCTCGGTGACTTTAATACTATCATTTTATCTGTAAAATCGTATACTCTATATGCAGCATTCAAAACGTTTAATTCTAAACAACTGATATGTGACTATACAAAAATTTGTGATAAAAGTTCCAGTGTCATTGATTTGATTATACTATCTGACAATAATAGGATTTCTCTGTCCGGTGTTATTATTACTAGCGTTAGTGATCATTGTATGAATTTTGCACTTTAAAAGTTTCTAACGCTTCAGTTGGTACTCACAATACTGTAACTATACGGTCTTTACAAAGTTATAATGAGGATGACTTTCAGGCTTATCTGTTGTCTGCTGACTGGAGTTCAGTATTGCTCAGTAAAAATGTATCTGATGCATGGAATAATCTTAAACTTTTATTTATGTCTATTTTTGACTAATTTGCACCAATTAAACAGGTTCGGATTAAAACAAACTGAACCCTTAATCAATTCTGATATACTACAGATTATAAATGACAGGGATAAGTCTTTTAACTGTTTTATGAGGATAAAAGTGGGGCAAATTTTAATGTTTTAAATCTTTGAGAAATAAAGCTCATGTATTAGTGATGCAAAAAAGAATTTCTTTTCAGATAAACTTGAACAAAATAAAAATGATTCCAAATCATTTTGGAAAACACGTTAAGATTTGGATCTACCTTTAGGTTACCTTCAATGAAAGGGTTATTCTCATCAAAAGCAAACATTAGCTTGAAGATAGATGACAATATCTGTTTTGATAAGAAAACTATTGCTGAAACTTTTAATTCATTTTATACTACAGTTGCAGCAAACGTGTTAAAAAATTGCCAGCCCGTGTACATCATTTTCATATTGGAAATTGATAAAGATAATATTGTTGGCATTGCAGAAGGCATTCGATACTGTAGATGACGCAATTTTGCATATGAAACTTCCAAGCTTCTGGCCTCGGTAACGACATTTTGTCATGGTTCATATCTTACCTTTCTGACAGGCAGCAGCTTGTAAATGTGGCGGGTACCGCGCTATAGCTTCTCTAGTAACCTGTGGCGTCCCTCAGGGGTCCATCCCTGGACCGGTTTTATTTTTAATCTTTGTAAATGATATGTCAGCAGTTAAAAAAAATACACTTCTGTTGTATGTTGATGACTCTGGGATTCTTGTGTTAGGTAAATGTAAATCTGATGTTGAAAAATGTTACAAGATGACTTGAATCGTGTAAGGCATTTATTAGTAGACAAGAAGTTGTCCCTCACTTAGGTAAAACAGAGTTTATCTATCTTATTTGGTTCCAAGAGTAGATTAAAATCATATCCTTATCTCAAGGTAACTTGCAATGGTGTACTTACTAATCATGCTTTTCTGTCAAATATCTGGGTGCTACTTTGGATCAAAATCTATCATTTGATTCCATGGCTCGTTCAGTACTCCAAAAGGCTAATTCTTGGTTAATTTTTTTATATCATAAAAGGGGTTACGTCACTAAACATACTAAAAAATTACTGGTCCTGTCCCTGATTCAGTGACTTTACTGTTCTATTTGATACAATAGTCCAACACAAATTTTTAAAAATAAGTTACAAGTCACTCAGAACAAGTGAATAAGGTTTGTACTGAATTTGAAATGTAGAAGTCATATAGATGCAACACATTTAGACAACTAAGCTGGTTTCCTGTTACAGAACGTGTAGAACAGAATATGCTTTGTCATATTTTCAAGATTTAAAAATGGTTTAGCCCCAGTTTGTGTCTAAGGATAAAGAACATAATTATAGCACAAGGTTTAGTAATAAAGGTGACTTTGCTATCCAGAGGTAAGAAGTTTTGGATCGAAATCTTTTTGCTTTATGGGTTAACAGGTTACCTCATAAGATCACAAACATCGCTAAACTCTTTTAAGGTTGCTGTTAAAAACATGGCTAAGATAACTTGAAGTATTTTTTTTAATTGAAGTCAGTGTGATCTTACAGTAATTTATAATGTTGGGATGGTTAATATATTTTCATTATTTTTTAGTACTTCCAATGTTTTAAAATACATTTACACAACTTGATAAATATATTAGATGTAGGCATTTTAATTGTCAGTGTTAGTACTGTCCACACTGTGATATTGTCATGTAATGCATTATTAAACAATAATGTGCTCATTATTACCATGTGATATAATTACTGTCTCACAGAAACGAAATGTGATAGTTTCATTTAATTAATTTACTATATTGTGATAAGATCGAAATAAAAATATGTGATAATGTAAAAGCAATTTGTGATATTTGAATTGTGATATAATTATGCATTTTTAATTATATGTATTCTGTGATACTGTACATTTATTCATTGCCTCTCTATGGTTTGCCATCAACAGAAAGAGACTACAATGGAAATAAGAATTTACTCTTTTTTGTGTAATTCCTGATTTTGTTGTGCATGTTATTATGCTCATGAAATTGTTTTGTTGCACTACATGTAGTTTTAACCATGTATGCACTCCATACCAAAATAAATATTATCTTATCTACTGTTCATGAATAATGTCCCTACTAAGTTTGAGACCTGTGAAACCTTGGGAACTCTCTTGACACCATATGTTGAACTCAACACCGTAGAAGTCACATTCTATGCCAAATTATCTTGAAAATTAGTCAGAATGTACGTTTTGATGAATTCTAGGTCAATTTTGAAACTTAGTAATGTTGGATTAAAAAAACAGATCACCAGATCAATTAGAGAAAAGCCACTTTTTATGTTGATTGAGGGTCAAATGTGGCCTCCAGTGTGTTCACAACGTTTTTCTATTATTAGACCTGGTGACCTAGTGTTTCTACCCCACGTGACCCAGTTAATAATGTACGTGTGGACAGACAAACAAAAGACGACAGACGACAGGCAGACGACGGACATCGAGCAATCACAATAGCTCACCTTTGAGCTCTGTGCTCAGGTGTGCTAAAAAGGAGCCACTACAGCTACCATTTAAACACAACAGCTTTTACACTTAATTTCGAGCATTTACATGCAGAAAACATAGTTAATTATAACCAGAAATCTGTATTCTGATTAAAAAGAGAGCTGTTTGGCGATGGTGTGATAAGGTATGCGCTTGCAATTTGGGCGATGTTTGTCAATATAATTTGCTGTCGTCATTGAAATAAACCAAAAAGGTAAAAAATGATACTCAACTCAACATATTCATTGCATTAAACATATACATGTACATGTTACGTAGCAACAAACAAACATTTACAAAATACACAAAGGCATTGATTTTACTAGAAGATCATGTTATTGTGTGCATTGTATAATGCTGACGCTACATATTGATTTAATTCCTAAGAGATTTGCATGATGAATAAATTTACTTAAACCGTTTATGATCGTTACTAATGTTTCTGATATAAGATTGATAAACTTCTGTATTGTGGGCCAAATATAACAATACCGCTTTAAATATTTTTTCCCAGATAAGAAAATTTTAGACAAATGAAAAGATAGTTGATTCAGTCTCTATCTGATTAAATTAACAATTTTTACTCGTTGACTTGAGGTTCAAATCACTATTTACAAAGATTTCCCCAATAACTTATATTTTTGTATTACTGATGTGATTAAATCGAAAATATCAACATCATTTTGTTGAAGTAAATTGGAAGTTTATGGAGGAATATATGTATAATAAAGATAAACATCAGCATAAGTGGAAAACAGTTTTGCATATGTCTGCCCAAATAATACCACACTATGGTAATTTTTCCTTTAACTTATAGTAGATAGATACATAATGTATCCCACCTGAGTAGCGCCCTTTTTTAATGTTTGGTGTTTTATTACCATAGAAATAGAATACACAGTATCTTTTAAAATCCAAATTATAGCATGTATCTTTTGAAATCCAAGTTTCTGATAATATAATGATGTCATGTGACTGGATAATATCTAAAAATTCCGGATCGAAATGTTTTCTGACAAGTCCATTAATATTCCAACTTACGATACTGAGCTCCTCGAGACCCTGACCCCCTAGACGCATGCGGACTATGAGGGTGTAGATAACATTGTTAGCATATAAGTTTTTATCTTTTTGAATTAAACATTCTTTCCCTTCGCTTTCTCCGACTTGTTCGCCATTGATAGTTGCTATCGTGCTTGGAAGATGTATGGAGACACCCATGTTGCCTGCCTCTAGTTCATCCCAATTCTTAACAGAGTTTCTCGGAATAATTCTGGAACTGCTTCGGTGGTGATTGTACATACTGTCCAGAAAATGGCTGCATTTCCGCTGCATATTGCTTAAATCATTCATGTTTGAAATAGTTGGTGTATCAAACTGAAAATAATCAGATTGCTGATTTCGTTGTCGTTTCATGTTGTTACTATAAGTGTCTTGCGGCGATAAACTTTCTGAACCGGGTTTGCTTTGTTCGCTAGAGACGTTCAATACCTCTTTTTTCCTATTTCCTATTTTTATCGTCAAACAAAAGATATATTTGTTTTTTCGCTTTCTTTCCTTTTTGCAACTTTAGTTTGTCAAATTTTGTTTTTGGGGACATGAAGAAAATACCTCTATTAATCTATTTATCCAAAACTTTGTCAAAACCACTCTGAATTTGCATATAATCTTAGATAATATCCGAGCTGACAAACCCCTGCCCTCGTGTTGAGGGCAGATAACTAATAGCATTTGTTATACATACAGAACATTGACAAGAAGTGAAAAAACGAGCAAGTATTCATAATGAATAAAATTTGGGATGGATTATAAAGTTTGTATTTAAACGATATTTTGGTGACGATATTCACAAATCATTTCCATCAGATTGGTTTCATAAATATATCACACACTGCTACAATATAATACAGTGTGTAAAATTGTTCCCGAAGCCCCTTGAATGTAAGTTTACTACATAATTCAAAATAAAAATCTTAAGCAACACTTTTTGTCAATTTACTCGTTTTCACGACATGCAGTGTATATTTATTCATTTTTTCCGCATTATTACGTTTCCTGTACTACACTCATTGATTACAAATCCCATATTCTATGATTCATTTTCAAATAAACGAACATTTTGCCTGATCATACAATGTATATTAAAGGCGAACTTAATATCAGTATACAGAATACTTCAGTAGACAGTGTCATCTTCCGCTAAGTATTTGTTCTCAATTAATTATTTGTAGAAGTCACATAAATTACACTAAATATACACGCTATACAAAAATAAGGCAGTTACAAATCACACAAAATCAACATCAAGTCGCATCTTGAGATCTGTTCCTTTTACGTTATGAACTTATAATACTACTTTTAAAGTTTTAATGACATTATAAACAAAATATTAACTTTTATTATACTTCAAGTTTTATGTTTTAATTGCATTGATTTGTCAAGCTTTGTTCACTTATTTCCTCTTCTATGCTTTAAAATAATTGTTATGTTTGGCTTCAGAACTTCCATTGCTAATATAGAGCTGTTGTTTGTCAGCATTAATACACATTGCCTGTGAAGACATCAAACCATCTCCTCGTCCTAGTATCACAGCGGATTCACTCAGGTATGATGTCATCTTGTTAACGATGTGCTGATTTCTGTTACACAGGTAGACTGATCCGAATGGAGAGATGGTGACATCCTCAGGGTAGTCAAGCTTACCTTGAAACATAGATATCATATTCCCATTCATACCAATGCACAAAACTTTGTGGGTTTTCCAGTCAGATATAAAGATCATACTCTCGGCAGGGCTTACTGCGATGTGTCTAGCGAGTGTACAATTTTTTGTACTTCAGAATGAGGATTGGTCGGCTTATGTACTGCTCCCGTCAGTTGAAGAAGCTAGAATTTTACAGGTCCTTTACATGCAACATATCATTTTCCATTGACACACTGAACATCTACACAAATACCGTTTGTGTTCAATAATCGAACCGCAGACAGTTATCTATATACGGATATAAACTGAATCTTACATTTTCACTGTAATATAACAGCTACATGGTCCCGGGAAATCGTTATGAGACAATCGGGAAATGTTTCAAATCTCAAGCTGTCTTTTATAGCATTATTTACAGGATCGACGAGTTTCACCGATTTGTTGTTACTGTCAGCCAGAACTAGTGTAGTGCTGCTCACCAAAGTCATATCTGTGATATAATAGTCTTTCCCGTCCTTCTCAGACTTAACATAATTGTCCCGGGTCCTATTTATTTTACTTTCGAGAGTTGGTGTCTGGTGTATTACTATTGATTTTAGCGACGGAAGACGCCACAGCAATGTCGGTCCACTTCGGCATATTATCTTTGTCTAGCAAAGCATGTTGTCGCGAAGCCTTCGTACGGGAGTGACTCCTTAGACAATTACTGCACAGATATTCACCGCAATCTGTGCAGTATCCTGCAGCCTCCTCTTCATCGCCAGCTCTTTTACACGGGCTGCACAGTTGAGATTTTTTCGGCATATTATCCATGTCCAACAAAACGTGATGTTGTGAAGCTTTACTTCTTGAGTGGCTTTTATAACATGCACCACACATATATTCTTTGCAGTTAGTGCAGAACCCCTGCGCCTCCACATGATCTCCCGCTGTGTCACAGGGATCACAGCTATACTCGAAGTATTCTTCCGAGCCCCTTTTCAATGACGATTCCTTACTGCTTTCATTTCTTACTGATTCCCCTTCCGAACCATTATATAGTGAAAAGTCTTTCCTCTTAGCTCTTTTGTACCGCGAAAACCTTTTCCATATTCTGCTTTGAAGACTTGGTTGTTTGTTTCCGCTAACAGATTCGGCCATGTTTATTCAAAATTTAACACACGACCCCAATTTGTATCTAAGATCAAGACTTTTCCGCCTTTTCAGTTTATGTATGTCAAAAATGTTCTTTTTTAATGATTGACTTTCTTAAGAAAAGTTTCACAATGAGACATGACCTTATTGATATATGTTTTACTTCCGTAAGAAAACTTTCACAACGAGACACGATCTGAAGTGGTGTTGACATGTTTACTTAATATGATGAATAAATATACATGTCGAAGTAGATGAATGTGTTCATTGTATGGAACTAAAATATCGTCAATCGTTTAAATAGAAACGTTTCCAATACTAATGTAAATATTTCACGTGGGTATAACAATTCGTAACAAATGACTTCAAAAATGACTTTGCATTTTGTATCTTTAATTTTAATATTTTGACTTTGCGCAGTGTTATATTTCATGATTTCGCCAAACACATTTGTGTACACAATCTCACATTTTCTGAATTTTAAAGATTAACATTGCAGCTGATGAAACTTAAAAAGTCAATTGTGGTTAAAAAAACCCTCTCTCAATCTACAGTACAATAAAGCTTATAGATATATTATTTATTTTAAAGGGGGGCCGTTTTATCCCGCTTGAGAAACCGCTCAACCGAGGAGGGAAATAAATATCCCTAGGTGTTGCCGCGACCTTGAGCCAGCGAAGTTAGAGGTATGGTTCTTTACGTGATCTGGTGAGGACGAACAATTGTTTCAAGATTCATGAAAATCCTTCCAGGGCTTGTGAACACCCATGACCCCTAAATTGACATTTACCTCGAGTCGGCGTGGTTGGAATATGGGATTGCATGCCGGCTTGATGATATAAAAATGTAACCAAAAGTTTCATGAAAATCCTTCAAGGGGTTTAGTAGATATGGAGAGAATGTTACGTCAGGACGGAGATAATTTCATTTACCCCTCTCCCGCTTTGCAGCTCACTACGGTTTACAACAGAGGCATTCATTGGCAGCTTAAGTAAATTTATTTAAAAGTCATCAGGAAGCTGACACGAGGAAGATAATCTCTTCTTTTATTTAGAATGTTTGTGTTGCATCATCAGATATCGTCGAGTCACTGGATCAGTGTTTGGTGCAACCGTTGGAATATTTGTTGCTTTCTTTGCGTCACTGATACAAGACGCCATGTTTTGATAATAACACTGAGAAAACACACGAATTCAATGCTTCTGTGTTTGTTTGACTTATATATTATGAATACATAGATATGCATGCTGAGCAATAAATCTAAGAAAATTATTTGTTTTTATGATTTTAACAAATGATTTTATAATTTTAACCTGAGAAATATTAACAATTAAGCTCATAAATTATTTGATATTAGTCCTGCTGGCAGTATACGTGCCAGCGAGTGTATTTTTGTCGTTGACTGTTTTAAGAGTACCCCATCCACCATGTTTACAATACGGACGAACCTGTCATCTTTGTGGGGCATCTGTCATTATATGGGAACTTTGTGACTAGTTATAATGCAATAGTGAAGAAGCAGAAACATGTATCAATTAAATACAGCCATACTGAGAACTTTTTACCTATATACATTTTATTGTGTGGTGATATTCACCCGTGTCCAGAGCATGTAATGCAGAACTCTACATCAGAACATAGTACAAATGATAAAAGCTTCAAAAACAGAGGTCCTCACTTCATTCACCATAATATTAGAAGTCTTCTTCCGAAATTAGATGAAGTTCGTATATTATTCAGAAAAACCAATGCAGCATGTATCTGTTTTAGGAAAAGAAAAGTCAATCATTAAAAAGAACATTTCCGACTTACATAAACTGAAAAGGCGGTGAAGTCTTGATCTTAGATACAAATTGGGATCGTGTGTTAACTTGGCTTGACCTACGATTTTTGACTCTGAGCTACACATCGATAAATACATCATTCGACGCAAGGATAGGAATCGACAAGGCGGAGGGGTATGTGTGTATGTTAGAAGTGATATTGCCTTCAATGTACGGGATGACCTCGATCAAGATTATTTAGAAGCGACATGGATACAACTTCTACTTCCGAAGTCAAAACAAATCAGTTTATTCTTCTACTAGTATGAAAACATTTTACTCGGTGATTTTAGTACAAATGTGACTAGTTTATATATGTGTGCTTTAATGAAAATCTTGGGTTCTATTATGGAAATGTTTGGTTTATTCCAGTTAATAAATGAACACACCAAGATTTCAACATCATCATGTTCAACAATTGACTTTATATTAGTTTATGACATTGTAATATTTCACATACTGGTGTTATGGATGTATGTATTAGTGATCACCAGATGATATTCCTTACCAGAAAGGTTCCAAAAATTAGTATTGGTAAACATAATACAGTGAAACTTCTGTCATTAAAGAACTATAATAAGGAAGATTTTCAGCAATGCTTGTTAAAACAGACTGGAGTTCAGTTATCACTAGTGACACTGTTGTAGACACATGGAACAACTTTGAATTAATTTTCATGTCAGTAATAAATAACATATTGCTCCGGTTAAAGAAGTTCGTATTGAACAACGTACTGAGCAATGGATTAATTCAGAAATTTTACAATCTATAAAAGACAGAGATAAAGCTTTTTATAATAATTAAGAAAAAATAAATGAGAAGAAAATTTTGTCATTTTCAAAGAATTAAGAAACAAAGTTCAGAATAATGTTCATACCGCTAAACAGAAATACTTTATTGATAAACTTACAGAAAATAAGTCAGAATCAAAAACTTTGTGGAAAACTTTAAAAGGTCTTGGTCACCCCTAAAAAAAGGACAGTGTTCTTCTCATA
Organism: Saxidomus gigantea; assembly: GCA_032359765.1. Lineage (NCBI taxonomy): Eukaryota > Metazoa > Mollusca > Bivalvia > Venerida > Veneridae > Saxidomus > Saxidomus gigantea. The sequence continues at coordinate 12,228 of JAUMHA010379851.1, forward strand.
ACATAGGACTGAATTTAGATGGTGAAATCTGTTTTGATAAGCTAAAAGTAGCTGAAACATTCAATGCATTTTATACTTTTGTTGCTTCTAAACTTGTTGAAAACTTCCTGCCTGTTATAACAAATATGGAAAAAAAATATCTCTTGTTTCTTTACTGATAAAGGTGTTAAACCTAATAGTTATTCTTTTTCAGTTGTATCAGAAAATAGTGTTTTAAAGTACTTAAATAAGCTCAGTGCTAATAAAGCTACTGGTCTAGATCAAATACCAGCTAGATTTGTACGGGACAGTGCCTCCATCATAGCTAGTCCTCTCACTCATATTGTCAATTTGTCCATTATTCAAGGTGTAGTAC
>JAUMHA010379862.1:0-12581 GCA_032359765.1 Saxidomus gigantea
ATAAAAACATATTTCTTAATTTAAACACAAATTAACTACAGTAAATTAGAACTTTGTATATTCGTTCTTAGATAGATCGGTAAATAATTTGAAACTTATATATAGGCTCAAAATAGAATAGGAATGTTTTTTACTAACTTAATTTATATAAATAAAGGGGGTCAATATACGTTTCAGTAGCTTTGATACAGTAATTGAAAAAGGAAATACAAATGTATATACAGAGAAATATATCATGCCTAGCAACAGAAGAAATACATTATTTATGATTTGTTGGATTTGCCTTTAATCAACTGAAGTATTAAATAAAATCCATTGAAATATATCGCGTCATAGACTGGTATGAGGTTTGCTCATAACAAATGTATTTGTTATCTTTTACGGTAATATTCCAGCAATGCATCCACCAAAAATAAGCCTGTTGAAATTCTTTGGCATATTCCAGCCTTCGAAAGTACCGTAAATCCTCACCCACTTTGTTTCTCCATATTAAGCTTCTACTTACAGCAATGTTAATGAAAATAATTTTATATACCTTGTAAAAATCGACAGAGAAGGTACGCATTATTTGTTTTGTATCAGTTATATCATGCTTGTAAGGAAAATAACAACACTGCCTAAACATCTACGTTTCATATCCTATTTCAAAACATATCACAAATGATCCAACTGCAACGATAGAAATAACAGGAACATTCGCATAAATGATAAAAACATTCCTTCATACTAAAGCGTTTCCTCATATTTGTAGGAATCTGTCATTAGCTGCTTCTATCGTTCTCATGGATCCTTTTGTGAAGAAAAGTAATATTCGTCCTCAAACGGTTAAATAAACTGAAATGAACGTCAGCTTTTCTTTAAGATATATATGCACATGACATATATTACATACATCTGCCTTCTGTAACTGTTATCATTTGAGATATTAGCAATTGCCAAGTGATATAAGCAATGTAGAACTAGTATTATACACAGCTCCACATACCTTAGACGTATACCAAAAAATCATTAGATGATTGCCACTTGAAGAACTCCAAAGATTACGATGCCGTTATTCAGTATGGCACAACACCGTTTATGTCGTTTCTTGATATTTAGGTACATAAACTATAACAAATCCTTTCCACTTATAATACTGTGTGGCGAACTCAGTTCTGTGACTAAATGTCTTTATATATGTATCTATTGAGTCACTCCAATTTAAAGTCAAACCTGCATTTTCATCCAGTCAATTCAATTTAGAATCAAAGATGCATTTATATCCAGTCACTCCCATTTAAAGTCAAACGTGTTTTTTCATTCAGTGACCCTTAATAAGAATCAAACATGTGACACCAATTTAAAATGAAACATGTTTGATACCCTATCAATCCAGGTAAGAGTCAAATATATATCATTTGAGATATTAGCAATCACCAAGTGATATAAGCAATGTAGAACCAGTATAGTACACAGCTCCACATAACTTGAACGAATACCAAATATCATTCGATGATTGCCGCCTAAAGAACTCCAATGATTACGACGTTCTCCTTCAATATCGCACAAAACATTCTCTTGATACTTGAGGACATGAAATGTAACACATCCTTTCCACTTATAATACATGTATATCGAGTCACTCCATTTTAAAGTCAACTATCTATTTGCAACAAATCACACGAGTATAGAGTCGAATATGCATTTTCATCCAGTTTCTCCAACTTTGAGTCAAACATGTATTTCAATCCTAACATTCCAATTTAGAGTCAATTATGTATTTTCATAAAGTCACTCCAATTTAAGGTCAAACATATATTCGTCCAAACATGTATTATTTTCAAACACTCAAAATAAGAGTTAAACATTCATGGTATAATTATGTACCTCAACAGCGACGAAAAGTTTTCTCTTATAAGTAAGTATAAAGTCAAATTTCATTTTTTGTGAACAATAAAATTTAAATGCACAAAACACGCGAAACAGATTTCATACTATTAACTTTTCAGTCTAAATTTTGATAAAACATATAATTATGCAAGGTGTACATTTTACATTATATTTAAGAAAGTTTTTGTAAAAAAATACACATAAGACTAACTCAGTCAAAAAGGCCCTGTTTTTTCATTTGGTAATTGCATAAAGAGATGAGGGTCGATTTGCAGAAGTATTTACAGCGGCTAACACTATAAAACAGTACATTTACAAACAATGTGTTGTGAAGCATTGAATAAGATACGAATTTTACAACCCAACAAAAGCTATAAAGTACGTAACCAGATAATTTAGTAGATATCTCTATTTGAAGTTAATAAGACGGACAATCAAATTAAATTGGTTACAAATCTTAGATTTAATATGTTTCTGTGCCAATGGCACTTTTGTATGCCGTAATGCAGCGCTATATTATAAAGCTTTTTGCTATTTAATAACGAAAAAGTGTCTTCAGTTTTCTGTTTGAATATACATATGTTGAAATATACCTAGAAGTAAATATTTCCTACACTGTTTCGTATTTCCAATATATATAATTCTTTTGAAATTGAGAGGTTTCAAATTTTCATATGATCGTGTGACCGGCATTGAACAGGTATCATAATATATTCACTTGAAACCTTACACGATTTAAATGGCCGATGACGAATTGGGCATCAAAGACACGTTAATAAACAATTCATTGCCATTTATGCATAGTAAATTGCGAGCACTCCCTTTGATTTAAAAACTACTTCCAATATTTATCTTTGCTTGCCAGGGACACTTAATTCTGCTTTGCTTTTTGCCTTTCATGCCATAGTAAAAACTATGGAGCAGTTTAAATATTCCTAACATATAGCTATAAAAGTGTTACATATTTTATTTCCCTCTATGCACTTGATGACCAATTTTCTCATGTATAAGTTTTAAGACCTGTTTTTTATTATCGTCTTGCAAACTAATTTAATCCAATGCACTGTTTAAATATATCAGCTCAAGTCATCTCTCTAAAACGGATTAACTGTAGAGGAAAACGGTAAATTTCAACAATTGTATCGTAACCGAATTGCATATTTAAAAATGTTATTTACAAATAATAAAGCACTGAATGAATATGCCAAATATTTATATTACGCACTTAAAGAAAGAACGTGATTGTACCTATTTTATTGTATATGAAGGAATAAACAATTTAGAACTATTCGAGTGTAAAATATTTTTAAAATCTTGATTTAGACCAATGAGTTAGTCCTTGTTTTCGCCTTTCGGTAAGGCTAACTGTAGTATTGGTCGTACTATGTTAGTTAATATACATTATGAATACTGTCGTAAATCACGAGTACCTTGTTATTTTATATACAAGGTAAATGGTAATGCTATGTTGACGCTCAATGTTTATGAAATTACTTTGTGATGCCAGTGAATCATTCACTTATGTACAGTGCACCACTCTATGTTTTGCCTATTCATTCATTCATTCAATTCAACTTCTACCCAATGTCCGATTCACAATGCAACCACATTTGTTTATTATTAACACTGTCTTCGGGGTTATCAATTAATGATAATGATAATGCAAACTTATACATCTTCGTATATGTTCGAATCAAATTTAACGTCTAGGTGTAACAAAATGATATTAATAATATGATACAAGGGAGATCCCTTGTTGTCGAGTCTATGGAGAGTTATCTTTTGATTTAGAATGCATAAAATGTTTCTCCGGGAAAATTTCTCATTCTTCATACTTCATACTTTGCTATATTTGTTATTTGTCAACTATGAGTTGATGTACAATTTAATGTCGAGTAAACTATATGTTAAAACTATATGATATCTAAATAACAACACCCAAGTTATTTGTCAAAGACTCACTTAATCACTGCTTCCTCTATTATCTGCAGCTGGTATTCTTATCAAAATTTGTCGACAAATAATGTTATGTATTCATTGTGTGAATAACATTTATTAATAAAATTATATTGCTACTAGTTTATTTTCGTCCTCAATTCTTGAATGCCGGCTGTAAACTTTTACACTCAACACAATTGATACTCGCTTATTTAAATGAACAAAAACAAAACACACTCATGAAATATAATTATATTGTTTAATTTTACAAAACATATGATTAAGTTCATATATTAAGAAACTTGGTATCTCTTACATTGTTAAATTGTAACATATCAGTACTTAATTAAGTTTTTACTATACCGAGATTTTATATTTGTATCTTTCAGAAACTTGAGTTATGTTCTGCTAGATACAGAAAATATTAGTAGATCATCTATTATAAAGTTGATTTATTTCTTATAATAACCAAGTGCAAATAATACTGTAAACTTAGAAATGTCTAAAATTCCTTAACAACTAATAGTGCAAATACCTCATTCTTTAGATTAAATGATTTAAAGGGTGATATATTTTTCCATAAACATTTGATAAATGAACGCTGCATTTTGTAATTCATATAATTTATTTGAAACATAAAGAATTACATTGAAAAACAAGGTACTAAAGATAAAAGATAACGAAAAACATGTCACTTAAGCCCAAAATTTGAAATTTATTTTTATATTTCAATATAAACGTGAGAAATGTTTACACCAAAAAAAAGAGAGAAGAAATACATGTAAACTGCTGTTTGTATTGTAACTTTCCTTTCAGTTTACACGGTTTCTTTATAAAAAATAAATGAAAATAAATTAATCAATCATTTGTTTCTAAACCTTATAACTAATTTTTATGTATATAATTAAATGTAAAAATACTTGTTTTTGTATTTGTCCTTTAATCATATATGTGATATTTCTTTTTCCGCTATTCAAAAACAGTTATTTAATCAAGTGATTGGCTGTTTATAAAAATACAGTACATATCTGTAAGACTTTACTTTACTTTTTCTACTGTGACCAAATATTATGAATATGTATGAAAACTGGGTCCGAAGCACTTATACTCACATGAAAATTGGATTAGTACATGCATTCTCACGTAGGTCGTATGCAGTGAAACATTATATTAAACCTTTTTAATATTTGATAAATTAGCCACAATATCATATTTCTTCTGTTTTAATATAGTTATTAAAATACATTGTGTATGTAAAACTAATATTCAACAAATTTAGTCCGATGAAACCGTGTATGTTTTTTTTTCTTTTAAATTATAAAATTTTAACAAATAGCCCATTACAAATTATGCAACATTCTTGTTTGAATTTTGAATGATTTAAACGTTTTATTTCAAGTCATTTAATTCATTATGATTTGTCCCAACTTTTAGTTATTTAAAATATACTTCTAACAGTTTCATTGACTGTAAATTTCTTTTATTGTAAATTTCCTTTTAGTTTACCAAATTTTTTATATAAAAAAAGAGTGAAACTTTACTGCATCAGTAAACATTTATATAGACATGATATTTCAATTAGTACATGTATAGACAGGTATGTCATATCCAGTGATACATAACAAACATTTTTGATATGGAGAATGTAACAGCGTTTTAATTCATTACATTATGTATCTTCTGTTTGAATACACCTGTTAAATAATACGTAAATCTAAACATTTTCTACAGTTTTCCGTATGCCTGATATTAATGAAAAGGTTTCCAATTTTCAAATGATTGTGTGAAACGGCTCTGAAAAATATCATAACATACTTATTTTGAAACCCTGTTTTTTTGTATTATTACAACAACTAGCGTACATGGCCAATGAAGAATAACTCATGAACTTCAAGCGAATAGTTTTTTAATATTTTATTTTATGTTATTTTATAATGTAAATTAAAATCACTCTTTGTAATGAAGAACTAATTCCAAAATTTTCATTTGCTGGGGGCACTGAATTCTAATGTGCATTGAACATTACAATGCAAACCTCAAAACTTTAAATGCATTACATATGTTATTTCCCTCGGTGCATTTGATGACCAACCATCTCGTGCGTATGTTTTGAAACTAGTATTTTTTTCTTTTTCTTGACAATTTTAATAATTATTTCCACTTTACTATTGAGCTATATCAGTTCAAGTCATCTCTCTAAAGGAGTTAGTTTTATATCTGTAAATTTAGGAAAACTTGCGTTTTTCTTTTGTCATTAGGTCCCGCTAGTCACAGAAAATATTTGTAGTTCTCGTACACATGTACAGATACATTTATTCAAACGTTGCTATATTTCTTATAATCAAGTGCACGGACAGGTAAATTTATCTCAGTGATGTACATTTCCTTTTAAGTTTACAGGATCTTTTATATAAAAACAAGCGTAACAAATTACTGAAATTAATTCATATTATGTCATTTGAAAACTTAATTACATATTGTTTAGAAAACGAACCCGTCATTTAATTTCCTTCGATTTTTCCACTACATAATATTGTAATCGCAAACCCTATAAACTCCTTTTGAAATGTGTTATGTTACGCTAGTATAACACCTTATAACATCGAGAACCTTGAAAGGCACTTTCGTCTAAACTTTAAACGATTTAACAGAAAATATCAAACTTGCTGAAGTGTAATATAAAATGATTGGTGTGTTAAATATCGCGCGTTGTATTGCACTTTTGTTATTGTAATGTTATTGTAATCATTTTTATTTCTCATACAATCAGTTAAATATGTCTAGATATATCGGCTATTATAAAATTCAACCCGAGTTTGGAATTGTATACATCAAAGGGCTTGTTAAAATCGTAATATTATTAAATATATCTCTTTAACGGAGTTAAGTTTAAATGACGAACAAAATATTTCGAGAAACACAAAAAGTTCGACCAGTATATATTACGGCATATATGAAAATCATACATATATTTTATAATTTACTGTATAAAGAAAGAACAAAATATAGGAAGTTATTTTATGTTATTGTCTTTAACATGCTGTTAATTAAATGGAAACATATTAAAATATACATAATAAGTTATTTGACAGACTACTGAAGTTTTATAAATTCTTAACATTGATCGGTGAAGTATTTTTGTATTATTATTTTCGGTGTTATCATGTACATATTATGATGTTGTTATATGACAAAAAAGATCCAGGTAAATGTTCATACATTTTTATATTTATCATTTCGTTTAGTTATGTAAAAGTTTACACAATTAACGGAATTTGTTTTGATGCGTTTACATAATATATATCTTTCATGAATGAAGTCCAGTTGGCATTTTGGACATTAAAGTAATTGTTACTATACTATCACAAAGACAAATATCTTACTGCCGAACTTTACCGTATTTTTTTGAAAACATTCAAAACATGGCATTTTATATTGAATGCTCATGCTATAAATATAGCGCAGTATCATTCAGAAACGCTGTCTGACGCATTGTTACTAAGAAGCGACAACAATTAGAAAGACCTGTATATTTTAACAAATTTAGACTAAATAGAACACAGATCAATCATTACCCTGTCCGTAACTTTATTATTCTAATACGGTAATTTAAAGTGATAATGGGACTAAGTTAAGTGGCAGAAAATGTAAATAACAGCTTTCTTTTCCATGATATTTGTCTTTAAATAGTAATAAAAATGTCATTTAAAAGAAATAATTTTAATAGTAACATTCAGCAATATGACCACACAGATGAACTCCGAATACATATATTTATACTTGTATTTACATTTTGTACATCGCTCGAGATATTACAGTCCCGTAGAAACTATTTTAAACTTTGACTGAATGATATATGTTAAATTTAATTAGCAGAAGCGCTGATTTAACAAAAAGGATCTATAGAACATGTGATTAAAACGTAGTTAGATATAATCCTGCAAAATATATTTAATATTTTTTCACTCTTTCAAAGACTCCTGTAAACCTCACACTATTCAAACTGCAATACATATTTCGCGCAAATGCATAGCATTTTCTTTTTTATCATTATATACTGGAAAAATGATATATATGAAAACACTTTATGTTAAATATTCCTTTAAGGAAAATATTGTTTTGAAACGAGTTATGAATGAGAAGAAAACAAACACCCTATTGCTTTAAATCTTGCGTATGTCTATTCCTCCCTATGATATACATTTTTCTCGCTAATGGCAACAGTTACATTTCAACAATGTAGGAGCAATGGTTATCTGAGGAGGCGTGATAAAAACAACGAATCAGCTGAGTAAAGCGTGTTAACTGACAGACAAATAATTTGCATGACAATTACATTTTGTTAGGCTGTTATAATAACAATTCCATTGGCTCATTGTAATGTTAGCGCGGCGGAATCAGCATGATCCATACGATGAATGATATGCAGATATGTGGCGGACATAAACAATAAGCAAATTTCTACAGGATCTCAGTTTAATCTTTATATCCTTACCAATCAATGGTATAAATAGTTTCGCTTTTGTTTCTATGACATGGAAATTTTTATGGGAACCTTACATATTTTAAGGAATATACACGGTCAAATTCTACGATCAAACGGTCCAAATAATATCTACCATTATGGTTAATCATTTATTTGTTCCTTTTATTTATCATCATCTACATGCATATGCTTTAATTGTGATTTGTATTACTGTTCTTAAAGAACTATTATCATATAACTCGAATTCACAGTTTAGTACACCTACAAAGCCAATGATTCTTAAAAGAATTAAAGGCGGCATATTTGGCAGAAATATAAAAAAGACTTACTTCAATATGTTTCTAATTAAACATACATACAATTATTAGATGGTTATTTTTTGCTGAAGTATTGACAATTTTGCACATATCATTAAAGATCATATTTACATTTTCTAAACACAAGATCTATATTGAAATTATATATATAAATATATATTTATCTATTTTACAAAATGCACTACTATTTTGACATAAAAGAAACGAAGAATCGAGAAACATATTCCATAAATTTATAAAAACATAGAACTGAATACTAAGTAACTAACAATTTGGTATCACACATATTTCTAGATTATGGTCTCTATAAAAATGTTTCTTGCTAGTTTCACATACATACTAATTAGACATGATGAATTATTCTCTCATTAATAAAACACATTCTGTAAATAATATTCTAATATATTGCGGAACATTAAAGGCTTTTCATTTTCTGTGACTTTTGGGATCACGGTTTTTACGTGTTTAGTTGTGCCTTTAAATAAAAAGATACGTTTTTCTGTAACTTCAAGAAAGCTGATTACAGAAAAGGTTGTCTATACCTCCCTTCTAGAGAACTAGTAGACAAGAGTCACTATGCACAGGGAGTCACTATACACGCACTATAAACATCAAAATAAATAATTTTATATGGTGTTTACCTGGTTAATGAATTAAACTTTTCTCAATTTAATTATATATTTATTTGCAATAATAAAAGTAGTAGAAAATCTACTACAACAGGGACATTAGATAACTAAACGAAAAAAACAGCCTGGTAACAGGGTACTGTTTTGTCAGGAGCTTGAGTATGGAATGTACCCAGTAAGTAAGTCTATTCTCGAACACAGGATCTATTCATGACTAATTAAACATTGTGAACAAATTGTTTATTATAGTATTTCTTGGTTACATGTCGACACTTCTTTAAATTCTCAAACTGGTTATTTTCAAAGTCCATTTATACTACTGTTTTCAGTTTTCCAAGGTTTCAAATATGTGATATACCAGTGTCACCCTTGTTTATACGCTGGATTTCTTTCAGGATGTAAATAGTTTCAGCTTTGAGGTTTAGAACAAGCAATTTCCCACTTGTTATTATGTGGACGGTATTAGAAATTTCGTAGGAAACAAACCTGTATATGAAAGCAAGATAGCTGGAGACAATATGTTATTGATCTAGAAAGTTGTACGCGCAAAGAGAAGGCGGGACTTACACTACTATATAGACGAAACAATGTGAGATTGAAAATGTAAAAGCTATTTGGTATTGATTTTTCTGTGGCTGTTCATCTTATATAGTTTGAAGCCGACGCCAGCGTGTCTTCAACAAGTAACGTAATTGATTATTTTTGAACAGATGTTATGTCTCCAACAGACTTTATGGCACCGATTGCATTATATACTTATTTATTTCACTGTGGTGGTTTATCTTACCCAGTTAAAAGTCAGACGCCAACATGTCTTCAACAAGTAACGTAATTAAATATTTCGTTATTTCGATTGATATTTACTTTATAAAAACTGCTTTATCTCGCCTCAATGCAAATTTGGGACTGTCGGATGTGATGTCCATATAAATTAATGTCAGTGGCAAATTTTACAGGTTGTAATACATAACTATTTTAAAAGATATTTCTTCTCCAACCATATATGAAACATTTTTTTCTATAATTCTTGTGTCGGAATATTTCAGCTGTATATGTAGCTGCTATTTTTAAATTCAGAGGAAATAGTTGTTACTTTTGTTCTAGGCACACATGCTATATTCATTCTAGGTTTTAATAGTTTTGTTGTTAGATAAGTAAGTTCAGTTAAGCAATGCCTGGTGTTTGGAACGAAACAACTGTTTTCTGCAATGTTTATAACTTAAACTCTTTAAACAGACTTTCTTCAAAACCCAAAAATGAAATCGTCAGTTACTATATCATGCAGAAAAAAGTTCTGTTTGATCAAATATTACTATTTTCAAGTCCACTTTTTTGATACTTGCACTGACAGTTACTCCTAAACACAGACGGCGAAAACTAATATATCTATCCTGCTTTAGTCTACTGACACCAAACGAGAACTAGTCATAATCACTTCGATCAGTCAGTGGTGTTGTGGTTCCTCTGTCTCATAGATTGGAATGATACGTATAGTCGAAATATAAACCTTTTAGTACCGTAATTATGTAACTATTAGTAGGACCTACTTAAGCATGTTTGTTATGAAAATTCTATTAGTCATATGTCGGAAACGAATGCCAAGCCACTCAAGTATGTTTGAAATGTAAATAACTCGATGATGTGTTAACGCTGATTCCGTAGCTTTTCACAGACATTTCTCGTCTTGCATTGTTTATCAACCTATGAATTGTTTTGATAACATTCCCTTTGATGTATGATGGCTTAGATAGCTCAAATGCTCCGGAATAGCTTTATTATCTAAAATATAAGATTCAGATCAGAAACGTAATTATGACTATAAGTATAAATGTTGATGGTTATTCTCTTGGTCGTTTGTCTGCTTGGATTGCTCATCCATTCATGGATAATTTAGTTGAGCAAATATATTGAAGATACAATCCAATATATTTTGATGTCAACTCCAAAAGTATTTTATGGGCGTAGGTTACTCAGTCACCTATAAAAGGCTTTAATTTCTTACATATTTTCAGCGTGAGCTTTTAGTATTAGTAATCCATCTGTGAGTCCCTCTTTATGAAAATAGACCAGATTGTTTATCTCGAAGATTTCTACTTGAATTACAAATCAGGGTCACCTGGGGTCAAAAACAAAGTTTTATCGAAGAACAGCATTTATGATACTCTGGAAGCCCCAATTGTTACTTTTTTTTATGAAACTGTTTCTGAATATTCAACTCAATGATTTCTCGTTAAGTTATAAATATGGTTCATCTCGAATAACAAAATTCAGTCAAAAGGTAAACTCGAGGAAAATCATTGTTTTTATTCCATAGAACAAATTTATAATCCAACTTTTATGTAAACCTGTAATAATGTTGTTCCAAATGATTGCTAGGTCAAAAACGAATCGGGGTCACTTGGGGTCGAATTCTAGGATACATGGTTAACAATAAAAAATATTTTAACAGTTCGCGCCATTTTTACGACCAAGATTTCAAAAAGAATAAAAATATTTTTAACAGGCTACATTTATTACAGCATATTCATGAAGATTTGTCAGAAAGTTGGTCTGTTTGTTTTCTCGGTCAAGTTTGAATGTGGGTCACACGGTTAAAAAAATGTAAACTTCATAGAGGCCAAATTCATTATTTATTCTTCATAAGAAATTGTCAGAATCTCCAATCACCATGAAAGTTGATCAGGATATTTCTCTTCATAAACTTGAGGACAACATGTAAAGTAGGTCATTTGGGGTAAGAACCTATAGATAAACCTTGAGAACACTTTATAACTAACATCTTTCCAACCCAATCATCATGATAATTGGTCTAAATGATAAACTCTAGGTCAATTTTAAACTTGGTCACATGGGATCAAGAGCTAGGTCAGCAGATAGTCACTGTAGAAGCTATATGAAGCTATATTTCCTACGGCGATTCCGCAGCTTTTCACAGACATTCGTCGTCGTAAATTATTCAGCAGCTTACAAAAATAATACTTAAGCAATTGTTTTTAGATATATGTCGGCTCATATTGCTAAAATGCTCAAGATTAGCCCTGTTGTCCAAGTAATAAGACTCATCAATATACTCATGGTTTTCAGAAACGCAATTATGACTTTGTTGAGCATAAATTGTGATGAGTTTTCTCTGAGTTGTTTTTCGGCTGGAATTGCTCATCCATTCACTGATACGGGCAGAAAAACACTGGGCGCGAAGCGCCCTTTGGGCGAAGCCCGACCATAGGTAAACGTATGTACGAGTATTTACTTGAAAACTGAAAGCAATTATGTGATTTGTGATTACCCATGGAAGATTTCAAATTGTCCGCACCTGGACGATACGAAAACATACTTATAACG
>JAUMHA010379873.1:0-12577 GCA_032359765.1 Saxidomus gigantea
TAATGCGGCATAATCATTAATTTAACGCATTTAAATGCACAGCAACCAAAAATTGCTTTTATAAAACTATCACCAAAAATACACTATGTGCAGTAAGATGCTCATAATGTCACTTTAAGTATGTTTCCACTCCTACATTTCTTCACTTATCCTAACCATATTGACAAAGAATGTGTATGACTACAAGGTATCGAACGAGTTCGATTATAGCAATGATCAATTAATACTTCAAGAGTTATGGACCTTGATTTAACAAACAATTGGATATTTAATTATGTTTAAACTCTAGCACCTACATTTCTTCACTTATCTTATCCTAATCATATGTACAAAGAATGTGTATGACTATAAGATCTCCGAAGACTTCAGTTATAGGCTTTATAAGATAAATACTTCCAGAGTTATGGTCCCTGATTTAACAGAATATTGCAATATTTTAGTATGTTTACACTCTAGCACCTACATTTCTTCTTTAATCCATATCATACACATAGCGTGTATGACTATGAGATCTTGAATGAGTTCGATTATGAACTAGATCTGATCAACACATTTAGAGATATGGCGCCTCATTTAACAAAAACTGCAATTGTATTTTACAATGTTTACACTATATCAGCTCCATCTCCATACTTACAATGCATATAATTATGTGACTTTAAAATCTAAGCCTTGAACTTGACCTACTTTCGTTCTTTTGAAGTTACAGGAAAGAAAAATGACCATTAACGGACGGGTTAAAATATGGCACATCTGTGGTCAACTAATTGGTGGGTTTCTTAAGTGACTGATTCAGGACCATCATTGCCATCTTGTTTTGCAATTTACTTGTCAACATTTTGTTTCTCAGTGGATCTATCAAAACGTTTTTATCTCATCAGCCTTTAGCTGATCTTCACCGAAAGAAGACACTTAAAGCAAGATCAATATTGACGGCACAAAAACGCAACTTGGCATAACAAAGTGAAATATGGAAATATACTCACGCGCTTAACACAAATGGAAACAGGCTGTCATTTATGACTGTATTTACTAGGTAGAGAGCATTTTAACACGCGTAAAGAATAAAGAAGTAATATGCTGTTTATAGAAACATTTACTTCGCATAACTGGCATAGTAAGTAATAGTTCCATATGAACCCTCGTTAGATATCTCTTAAAACAATAAAGCAATTTTAACTAGAACTATCATTGAAGGTGATTTATACCCCCGTCGTAGCTTGGACACAGTAATGAATACTCAAACTGAACAGATTCCCTTTCCGCCCAGTGGTTGCTGTGAAATAGCCTGACACAATTTTAATGTGCACTATACCTGGGCTGAAACGCACTGACAAACTCTCTGAGAGAAAGGCACCGTTGCTGAGTGGTTGATGAGTGGTTGCAACTCGTGATCACCCTAGATATATACATGGTTTTATAGCTCCCATCCAGTTAGCAAGAGACTGATATGGTACTATCTCTGTGGTTTTATTTGCGTTTGTTTTGATCGAACTGCTCAATAGTCAAATCAACTAAAGACACAGAAGGTAATATTAGTATTTATCAATTTTGTTTTTATACTGACCTTGCTATTACTTCATTATTAAAAGCAACAGCAAAAAAGAGAGTGATTTATATACACGTACTGATAGTGTATGTTTAAACGTAAAGTATGAAGAATCAAAATGAAATGGTGTAATATATAACTTCTAATTTCCTGATAAAAACTGCCACCTTTAATTAAGGTATTGGGGTTCTAATGGACACTTTTCTAAAACATATAAAACTTAATATTTTTGTTATCTACATCTGTTAACTGACTAGTGTGCAAACTTTGAAGTCATTTCATCGTTTAATCAAAGCATTGATTTTTGTTGACCTACCCCCACTTAAGTAATACTGATCATATTTAAAAGTATCCTTAAAGTTAAAATAGGTATGTTTGCAAGTATTTATTTAGTTTTGTTTTTGTTTTAGTTTCCAAAAAATATTACAAGCAGTGTAGAATTACAAAACATGTATAATAACTCTACAAGCTTATAATTATGTGTAGCAAAATATATGCAATAATGCCAAAAGCTAAGGTATACATTTTACCTAATTTTTTCCCCGAAACATATCACACATGTAAATATAAAAGAGTATAGCAAAATATTCGGAGTAGAAGCATCACTAGTGATTATGAAACTTTATTTATTTAGTAGTATATGACTGCAATATAACGAAAAATGAAAATGTTTTACCGTCTACTTTTTGAAATATTGAACTTTTAAAAATGATCAAAGTCAATTTTGATATTTTCAAGTAATTGTACAGCTTGATAAAACTAAGAAATATTAAGATACAGTCTTCATATCTTGTAAAATAACATAATTTTTTTTTTGAAAAACAATTTAATTACTAAATTAGAAAAAAATAACGAAAACGCTTTTGGCTCCTGTGGGGATTGAACCCAGGACTCTTGATCTCATTAATGCGTTAAAGTATTCGGTAAACACTGTAAAGTTACACTTACAACATTTAGTTTTTATCATCCAACACCTAATGAGCCTGCTCAAAGTATCGTGAGGTATATGATTAAAAAGTTAAAAAAACTTTTGACCATAAAAAGGGAAAGGGGATAAAAATCGAAGCAAAATGCGAATTTTATGGGCACCAACACCACTCTGAAAAGTTTTGTCTTAATAATATTCTTAATATAATAGCAAAGAATGGTAAACTTTTACCGTCTAGATTTTTAAATAACCAGATCTGTAATCAGCCATTACCGTATTGTTTATACCTAAACCTAATTTTACATTGTCACTATCCTTATTATTCTGATATGAATGAAGAATTTTATGAATATTTGCAGACAAAACATTTAGAAAGTGGTTTGAAAGCTGAAAAAAAAAGAAAAAAAAACAGAACAAAAAAAATATTTGGGTTTGACCGGGATTTGAACCCCATTCGAAATATTAGACGGGCATCGGCTTATCCACTACACAATGGAGACTGATTTATATCACGTAGTAAAAGTAAGCTGATATTATATTGTATACAACACCAATAAAGGAGAAGTTGTTTTACGTTTTCGATACGAAAAGGAACATTAGAATTAAACAAAAACACATTATTAAATTGCTATTTCGTTTATTTATCTTTGTTTTATATTAAACTATTAATTCGCACCAGGCACCACTACAGCAATACTCTTTAATAACAAAAGACAACTACCAATCAAAAGTAATTTAATAACAACGCTCCTTCCAATTGTCCAGATGCAATAAAAATATCATACCATATATGACGCCGCACTTCTGTGCGGCGCCAATAAACAAAGGAAAGTGAAAATGATACTGAAATAAAATGAGTTTTTGGAATCTATGCGTTTTGGCGAAATATAATTGTGCCATTGTTACTTTACTTTACATGTAATATCTTCTCATCGATCGTTTGTTACAAGAATGCTGTACAATGGAAAAATGTGAATGGCAGTAGATGTTGGCACCAAATACATTGTGTTTGTAAACAAGTGTTGCGTGAGCCGCAAACATAAACATGTTTGCAAGACATACCTTAATCAAAAATATAATTACGTTTGTAATTCATTCTCTGTTTTTTCCAGTCTTAAATGACAGGTTAAAACGGACGCCTGTCAACGTATAATAGAAATAAAGAAAAAGACCCCCACTGTAGAAAATGTGTCGATTAATTACTGTGATAACAGTACAAATCGAACGACCCACTTGAAACATATAGTGTACAAGCAAGAGCACTTATTGTTTATTATCATTATAAACGCTTTCATCATTCCTACATTAGGAAGTAACAAATCGATGTAATAGCAGAGATTGGAATATTTGATATATTCCATTAACGCCATGTGGGCACATCACTTGAATGTATGTTATAATTCAATCACATATAAGGCTTTTCTTCGTAGTAAATTAAGTAGAACAGATTTAATTAAAATAGTCATATTACATATTTTACCATCCCAAACTGTCCGCCACGAGGCTCAAATCACTGTCAGGCGGATACAGCTCTACGAGCCCTCTTTAACATTGGATATCTTTTAAAATAACGAAGCAATTTTTACTAAAACAATTACACTGAATCACCTGTACTAAGCTATGTATTAATGTGGTAGTTTCTCATTCACTCAACTTATGATCAATTTGGATGTAAAATTACTTAAAGCTGTTATAACACCAAGAAAGCCAAATTTACCGTTATTTGTACCAAAAACATATTTAACAATGCTTATTATATCGAAATTACATGCTATATATAGAACGCAGCTCTAAATTATATTGTAAAAATAAAATCACTCTCCGGCAACGCTTTTCCGTGGGGAAGCAACATAAATACGAAAGACGGTATAAGTCGGCATTGTTTAATAATAAATAGAACAGTTCTATCATTATTCTATCTGTAAATTCGTTATTCTATATTAATATTTTTTAAAGTGATTTTTGGCATTCGGGGCCACTAAATAAATATTTTGCTTGTAAAACCACTGCTAGGCTAGATTATGTAACGTTGGCCTATGCTTGACTGAACTATAAGGTGCACATATTTGAGACCAATCATTTGATTGGACATGACATAGAGTATATTTCATATCGTACATATAGCCTTCTTTATCGCAGTGCACGGTCTGTTTGCTTTTGGTTTATTTAATCTGTGCTTGTTTCACATATGTAATTACATGTATGTATATTTGTACATATATGTAGTTGACTTGGTACTTTAAAACATACTTTATCATGGAGGCATAATAACCCCGTGAACACGTTTGATATAACAATAGTTTAATATCTCCTACACATTTAGAGAGAGTATGTTGTGTCAGCAATTAATATTGCAAAGTCTTAGTTACTCGTAGGAATTAGTAAAGTTGATGTGGTAAAATCAAATGAGAAAACATATGGTAATATCAAACATTTACTTCTTTAAGTATTGATGTCTGGGCGTCATGGACACTGATGAGATTTGTTGAACCTGGTTGTTCTGGTCAGTGCACTTTCCCGAGTGGATTTAGTACATTCTTACTTGAAATTTGATATTAAATGTATGTGCAAAGTACACTTTTTATCCGACGAAAAATTAATATTTTCTTTGAGAGTTGGTAATGTTGTTTTAGAAGATTGTGTAAAAGTTTGATGAAATTAACATATCTTTTAAAAAAAAAATATATTTAAGTTTTATAGGGTATCATAATGACTGCGACTGCCTAAACTGTACGTCATTTTACTTAAAGTGCTATTGTCAGTTATAAATGAAGACGTTCACAGAGAATTTATGTTATATTTGAACTTTTAATTAAATAATCTTGAAATGTTTTGCACGTTTTAAAGTTTCTGTTAAGTTCTCACGAAAGCATCAAAATCAGAAATTCTTAGAGTTTGTGACATTCTTCGTTAGATATCTCAACTGTTATAAGTAACAAATAACATTACGAACACATGTACTAGTATTATTTCTGCCGAAAGGTACCTTCATTGTTTTGTAGTAGAATGAAAAAGACGAAAATCTACCCCTGCGGTCCGGTATATTGCTTGTAAGATGTAGAAAAAAGAGCATCATTGAGTCCTTAACCTTAACCTTGTGGTAAAATCTAGTAATATTAAGATTTCTGGTGCTGGAAACTTGTAATTAGAACAGGCTCTAGCAAAACGAATAGGTTCTGATATGTAAACTCTACATGGTGTAGCACAGGGAATACCGGCATCTTAATGCGGATCATTGACTGTAATTGTATATCAAAACTACTAATATTAAGGTTTCTGGTGTAGGAAAATTGAACAAGCTCTAGCAAAACGATATTTTATTCGTAGGATAAATGACTACAGTTGTTAATCTAAAGTAATATTGGTGATTTGGCCTATATTCTAATGAGTGTAAATAAGCTACGTTAAAGTCTAAATTGGAATTTCTTGGTCTGATCTGTTAATATTATTATTTAGCTCTAGTTTCTGAAGGTATTATTCCAATCATAAACTAGAAATAGTTGTTATTCAAGTTTAAGATAAATAAAAGGATACGAAGCATTGGGTATTGTCGAGATGTCAAAGGACGAGTCTCTCGGTTTGCTTTTAAAATACATAAAATACCATGAAAGTAATAGACATTACTGGCTCTTTATTAAAGATTCAAAAGACAATTAGGATAGTAAAATGTGTAAATCGGTTAGGCAACATCGTGCTCAGATAATACACAGGCATAATGCTTCAACCATCACAGGTACATCCATATCGGCACCACTACGGTCACTTTCTAAGTATAGCTTCTCCCAAGAACCCTTTCAAATACGTCACCGACTTCCATTGCCGAAGCTCAGTCTTTTGGCATCCTTGGAAAGGAAGTGAGCATGTACAGAATTCCCCAGTTAATGGAAAAAAATAACAGGTGTGAGAATATTTACATTCTAATACTGTTGCGGAAACTTGAGCGATCAACCACCTACAGGCAAACCTGTGTTAAAGATCCACTCTGAATAAAGACCACCATGTGAATAAAGACCAGTCGGGTCAAAACATTGCACTATTCAGCTATTGTGGAAACACCTGCGAATAAAGCCTCTTCCTGTAAGTGGTCTTTGTTCACAAGTTTGACTGTAAAAGTTAGCTGGACATGCTTTTCTAATTGTTTCTGTAGTTTATCGGAATCGAGAACACTCTTTATCTTCTTAATCGAAGTTCAAACATTTGACTTTTTGTCTATCTAGCATACTGTTTAAGTCGTGTCAGTCATGATCGTTCAACGTACACATGTAGATATAGATGATATGAATAAAAATTCGGTGGTGATGGGTCCCTTGCTGAAGCTCTTAGTAACGTTCTGATATTTCTTGGCAAATTTCGTAGAACTAATTCTATAACTTTTCTGTTATGTAAGGCATCGCTTTTTGATTGAAAATATAGTTTTTAGGATACAAGACAAGACAAAGACAAACATATATACAATTTGATACTATTTTTATTGTCAGTCATCATCAACAGCCAAAGTTAACATTACTTTCAGAATGTTTCTACACATACTATTCGCATGATGTTTGACGTGATCAAATCATTTTGCGCATGTAAAAGTGCATTGATCTGTACTCAGTTAAGAATATACATCTATGTACTTTTACCAAAAAAGAAATTGGCCAAGCCGTATTCTAGTACTTGAATGTACTTTTATGCAGGCTTAAATGCAGTATTGCAATATAAGAGTTTTTGTTTTCTTAGAAATCATCTCTGCTAAAGTCTTGTAGTAATAAGGATTCCCAATTAAAGGAAAAAGCTCTACTGCAATTAGCCGTATGAGAATTCTGTCAACAAGTTAAAAAACGTGAATTAATTAAGACCTCAAGCTAAACTCGAGTAATAAGCATTTACGCCTCACATTATCTCATTATCAATTTAATCGCATATTGTGAATATTCCAACGGCAGGCCAAATAAAGCTTACCATATATTTGCCCAAGGGTATTCCCTGTATTCCATATTTTATTTTATTGTGGATTGATTTGTTTATTTTCAGATTTATGTTGCGTCTATAAATAATGAATTTCACCATACCAAAGACAATAGATAAATAAAACAGAATATCATTATATTAGATATTTTTTATAAAGATGATTTATTGAGATGTTCACAACATACATTCAATGTATCATTGTGCTTACATTAAACATATTGAGTTGTACCGAACAAGAATTCGTAAGTTATGTAATTTATTTTCGAACAAATTTCGAACAAATTTCGAACATCTAGATTAATTGATCTATTTAGTAAGTGCAAGATAAGAATTTGTAACCGTAGCGAGCAATGAATGAGTTTTACTGATTGTACTTTCGTGTTGTTCTCCTTGAAGCGATGAAGAACTAGGAAGTACTAATTTTTGCCATTCTAACTTTCTCAATAGATATATTTATCTTTCTGTTTGAACTGCAGCACGTATACTATTGGTGTACTCGATGAACATTTACAAATAAACGTAATAATACTTTCTTGATAGCAGACACTGAAAAGAATGACGAGTCTTCTAATGTTCAGAAAATGCCAGCAATTTCGTTTGATACTACAGTAATTAGATATGTTTCGAAATAAGCTTAAACCTTCTAAATACAACACGAGATACAAAAACTTGAATAGTTCATTTGTAAATAGACAAAATGAGCGTTGACTATTTAATGTTTTAAGGTTAATCTACCGGAAAAATGATTCTGTTTTCTCTCTCTTTGGTGTCTGTATTTACAAGTACTATATAACATAAGTTTCTGTTGAGAATTTTGTTTACTATGAGTCAATGTTTTATCTTCTTTGATATAGATAAAGATACTTTTTAGTATCAGTATCCTTGGAAACTTGGACGTTTACTATTCATTCTTTGCCAACACAGCAGGTATTGTTTGTCGCAGTATATTGAAATTTGGGTGTACTTTTTGTCAGGGCAAGTGATCATTTGAATGTTATCTTGTTGCAGCATCGGTTTTTCTTTGCTTGCGTAAATTGACATTTGAACTTCAGAGTCTTTAAATTATGCTTACAATGTATCAGGCAGTTTCTTGCCTGCTCCTGGTTTCATGCTGTAGTTGAGTACTTCTTTTGAAACTGTATTCTGAATGATTATATATACAGTATAGGAGATTTTGCGAAATGTTTTGTTTTAACCAATTGAGTTAATCTTATTACATGACTGTGCAAAAACTGTATTTGAGACAATTTAAAGAGCTATTCATATCAGCAAGGTGCCTATAGAGTGATGATAACGTTCAATTTAATATTGACTATGGTGCTACTTTGCAAATGTTAACAGCACTTAAAAGTGTTGCGCAGGTTGCTCATATATTTCCACAATGATAAACAAATATAATCGTATTTTCCAAAGGATACTACCCATGACTGGATAATAAATGACTTAAACTCCTCTAAACAAACTTTTCCTCTATTCAGTTTCTGGCTGGCAAGTAATACAGAAGTTTATCATGGAAAATAGTAATATTACGTCAATACATGCATTGTAAATTTTGTTAGATAGAGTCAGATTTAAACTTACATACGAATTTATCTCAACATTACCAGAACAGACGCGCATGATACGATGGACAGTAGTAATTTAGACATACTGATTACATCGTCAACTTGTAGAGCTGGATTTGGCGACTTGGACTAGCGTAGTACAGGGGTCTCTGTACATACATTATATTTTAGTAATTGATTATGTTAACATCTAAAATGTACTTTGTAAAACCGACGGAAGATTAATGTTAATCTAGGTATTACAGGTCTTGGTTTATAATACTTTTTATATTTTCGATTGTGATACAAGTAATTACAACTTAAAAGTCTTGAAATCAACTTCGAAGAGAGAGAGAGAGAGAGAGAGAGACAGAGACAGAGACAGAGAGAGACAGTGAGAGACAGAGAGACAGAGAGAGACAAGAGACAGAGACAGAGACAGAGAGACAGAGACAGACAGAGAGACAGAGAGACAGAGAGAGACAGAGACAGAGAGAGAGACAGAGAGACAGAGACAGAGACAGAGAGAGACAGAGAGAGAGACAGAGAGAGAGATAGAGAGAGACAGAGACAGAGACAGAGAGAGAGAGAGACAGAGAGAGACAGAGAGAGACAGAGAGAGACAGAGACAGAGAGAGACAGAGACAGAGACAGAGACAGACAGAGACAGAGACAGAGACAGAGACAGAGAGAGAGGCAATGTGGAATAAAGTGTTTGTTTGATTTAATTGTCAATACTGTTTACCAAACCAAACGTAGGAAATGGAAACTTATTTCAAGTGACCTTGTGATCTGTCACTTCTTTAACCTATATTTTCTGAGTAATATAGCTTTATTAAACACTTACCAGGTCAGCGATTACCTTGTTTGTACAGTTGATGGAACATTTATTCACAACGACATCGATTAATTTCGAAATGGTGACGGAAGTTTCTTGAAGTGAACAACAATACAACTCACAAAATAAATGTTTATTCTTCTGTTAGGTGGTTTGATTTACATAAATAGGTCGGGCACGCATGCGATCAAAGATAAATTAACACAAGCTTTAAATGGTAAATATCCACGAAACTCGGTCAGATGAAATCGAACCGTTGTGCCAATGCTGAAATTCAAACATTTTGACATTTTAAAAACTGTCTCTATGACGGTCCGAGAATAGTGGCACATCGTTGTTGGTTTCACGTAACTTCTCCCCAGGTTCACCCATCGCGTTACCGAACTCATTCCATAATGCATTTGAATAATGTCGGCCAGTAACCGTAATTGTATTTTTCTGACATTCTATAAGCTTCTACTCTGCTTAAAACAAAACTATGTAGATAATCAAGGAAACGATGGTTACTCCCTGGAGTTACATTAGACATTAAAGGTAGGAAATGCTTATTGATCCTAGTAGATGTTCCTTATGTTATTCTCTTAAATGTCTGAAGATATGCTACCGGCAAACATCATATATGAAATTAGAGAAGAGAAAAAAAATCTAAAACAAAAAGCAACAAAGATGTAGCTTCTATAAAAATTGATGCAAGGAATTGTTGTTGTTATTTAATTCTACGGTTTCTTCAGTGTGAAATGTTATATCTTTCTTTTGAAGAAATCTGCTTTAGAGTAAAGCTACTTGCAAAGGAAAATAGTAAGGTGTATGTTGGTCGGTTTTGGTGGAAGGGCGGGCAGCATAACTTTAAAGAAAAGTTATGATTTTGACACAATCCTTCGCTGCATTTGTTTTATATATCAGTGATGATAATTAGGAAATATAACAAAGCCAAATTATACGATTAGCATTGTACACTTTCCCTCGATATTTGATTTAAAATGTGCAGTTTCAACTTATTGCTTTTGAACGGGCTGGTATAATTATGTTCCTGCCAAAGACCAGCAGTGAACGGACGGACAGACAAATAAATACATCAGAAAGAAGGGGTAGGGACTGCGCGATAGAACTGGCGGTGTACAATGAAAGTTTTCGAAAGTCACTCTAAAGAATAATTATAAATTGCCATTAGAACCGTATCTCAACGATACCATACATTGTATATAAATGCAGTTTTACCTTTTATAGATTAGAGAGTATTAACTAAGATACGTGATTCCTTTGGCATTGTTGGAGAATCTTTCTTGGTACCAGTACTACACTATACTTTAAACATAGTTTAGAAAGAGAACAAATCAGTTTCGAAATGTTACCTTACGTTTATTAAAGCAGTCTCATATATCGGTGATTCGATATGTTTATACCTGAGCAAACAATGTACTTGCACGTGTTGTAGAATTTGTGCTAATAAAATGCGTCGATATTATTTACCCGTTGAAGTGAAAATATGAAACTGGTTCACAACAGCTACCGTCTTTGAATGTCCCTTGGTAATTCACGGACCAGTCACTTTTTGACACATTGAAACTCGTTATCTCTGATTTCATCGACAATTTCGCAATTTTAACACTTAATAAAACAAACTGTTAAATTGCTTTTAAGACTCAACAGCTAAATAACATTCAGCTGTCAAAATTATTGAACAGGACTTTATTTCGAAAAGTGCTTTATCCAGAAATGTCAGACTGTTTGATATTCCATAGCCATGGCTTTCCATTTATCATTTATCATGTGATCAACACTTTGCACTTGGTATTGTAAATGCAATGGTTACCAAATTGGTTTATTTTTGTTTAAATTAATACTTTAGTAATGCATCGTGAATCTATTTTGTTTTCTTTTTAAATCGAAAAGCAATCTATTTTCTAGAAGAAATAACACAACAAAGAAAAGAACAAAACATGCCTTTGCAAAACACAAACTTTTGTTACTCAGCAGATATCTCAGGATACCTATTTGACAAAAGAAACGTGTCATTTACAGGATTCAAGTGCATAAATATCTATTCCCTGAAGAGAGGTATATGACAACTTTGGTAGGACACTATCAGTCCATACATTTCAATTAGAAGTTATTTATCACATAAAGTTTCTGTTATATTTAGATAGTTTCCCCAAGACTGATCGAGATTTAAGAGAGGCAGATTTAGTAGAAGTACACGACCAAAAATATAAAATGTAAAGACTATGAGCGCATCGAGTGTAAAATGAGAACTAGTTCATGTAAAAGAAAAACATAGATGAGATGCTGATGTCAAACACACCAAGTAATGTTTTGACGCGAAACTGAGCGTTTTTTGTACCAAAATCACTCATAACTTTGTTTTCAAATCAATGATATTGCCCCAAAAACACGCTCCAAGAAATAATTTCAGAATAAAAGAAAATGATACGTCGATACTGTCTTTTAGTTAATAGAACAAAGTTTTATCATGATTATGTCAGTTAATTCTTTTTTCCATCCGAACAAATTCAAAATCAAATTGGATCTTTGGTAACGTACTTACATCAAAAATAGTAATTTCTCCGTGTTTTGTGTGATCAATTCTAAATTCATCAACAGAAGTAAATATTGCCTTTTTAATACTGATACGAAAGAAATATTTTACTTTTTAGTTTTACGCTCATTTCAGCTAACTAGCGGACAGCTTACATAACAAGAGGGCCAAGATGGCCCTATATCGCTCACCTTGGTACAAGTCCACTTGCCTGGTGGAAGATCACTAG
>JAUMHA010379884.1:0-41869 GCA_032359765.1 Saxidomus gigantea
CCTGCTCATAATTATGTTCAGTCAAAGTACAATTGGACGTTCATATAGATTCCATAGGAGCTCAAGGTCGGGATTATGCTTTTTCCGGCTTTGTTTTGTCTCATTTATTTAAGAACCAAGTTAACTAAATTTGATCTTATTTTTCACGGATCTTAACTGTCATATTTTACCACTGAAGTACCCAGTAGTCTGAAATAAGATTATATTCTGTTAGCTTGATTCTTATATAAATTTAAAAAAAAAAAAACAAATCCGGAAAAGCATAATCCTGACCTTGAGCTCCTTTGATAGATTCAACGAAAACAACAACAAAAAATACTTATAAATAGAATAGCAAACAGTTTAGTCAAAACAATTTTGATGTTCAGATTATCACGATTATTGTGAGTGTGAAACACAATCTTATGTCAGTTCCTTCGAATTGATGCATACCCTGTTAAAATGTTCGTAGCTAGTCTCTAATCATCTTTAATGTGAATATGTATAAAATCCAGGGAGAAAATGAAAAGCTCCATTTCTTCCGACATTGATTTAATGTACCTTTATTCCTTATTTTGCACAGTAAAGTAAGCAATGATTAGGTGCACAATCAGGCTACCTAGATTCATCATGATTTAATCACAGACCAATTTCTTGACTTTTGATAAGTATTTTATTCAATATTAGAAGTGGAAAAGTCTAGGAGAAAGTGGTTACTAATAAAAAAAGAATAATTTGACACTAGCTGGCAAAGGGAATGGATAAAACCTTTCCAAGAACAGAACAAACTACATGTAGATGGTTGTTTTGTCGCAAAAACATATGTCTTCCTATGGTTGTTTGTCAATAATCATACTGAAACAGGATATCAAAATAACACAAACATCTATTTTTAGCCACAGTGACCTTGACCTTTTTGCTTAAAACACTTAAAAAACCAAAAAACAAGAGATGTCCCTCACAAGTGACAAATGCCCCTCAAAGAGGTGTCTCACAGCTTGTGTCTTCTCCATGTGCTCAGCAATTGTGCCATGTAATTTTAAAATCCTTATTTTGGTTACGTGTAAAAGCCTGACCAGATATTACAAACTACGGAATATTCCTTAAAAATCCTTCCATGCAAGACAGAGTTACAGTCCGGACATGAATTTGAAAGTGGGGATGCACAGATGGACTGACGGACGGACAGTGCGATTTTAAAATGCGACCCTTCGGGGACATAAAAATATTTTTAAAATCTATTTTAAGTAACAATGTGTGAAAGACCTTTTTTGCTTAAAACACAAGTTTTAAAAGCCCAAAAGAAACTTTAAAAAAATCTGTATTAGTAACAGTGACATTGACCCTAGTAAATCCCGATGCAATACCAAGATTCCTCCTAATACAAACTACATACACACCAAGATTCATTGCAATTTGTCACTCTTAACTGGAGTTATTGAGCAGAAACCATTTATCTATTTTTAGTCACAAAGCCCATGAATCAAGGTGGTTGTTATGTGTGCTCTGCATACCATGTTTCTTTGGTTAACATTTGTGTTGAGTTATTCTTAAATCCTTAAATAAGGGAACACGAAATATAGCCATATGACCTTTGATCTCTTACTGTGACCTTGACCCGGCGTGGTTTATGTGAACATCTGACCCAAGTAAAGTTAAATGAAATTCCTTCAAGAAGTTTAGGAGATATGGAGTGGACACGAAATGCAAGGCTCAAACATCTGACCTTGAGCCTTGACCTTGAGCCAGCGCAGTTGGTTCATGGGTTCTGCACATTGGTTAGTTGAGATGAACATCTGACCCAAGTTTCATGCAAATCCTTTGAGAGGTTTAGGCGATATGGAACGGACAAGATTTTCCCGGTCAGACAGACAAACAGACATCCATGGCAAAAACAATATATCTCCCCCATATTTAATCGTTGAGACAGAATTATGCAATCATCAAAAGCATTGTCAATATATGCATTTGGGTTGTGATCTAAAGGCTTTCCAGTGTAGTAACATCCAGGGACCTGTGTATTTAACACAGTTTTGCAGCGCACTTTGACCACAAGATTCAATCAGACAGCATTGATTTCCATTGATATATTGATTTTATTATTATCATCACCTGTTGCTATTGTATTGTGTATTTAACTTAACAGAGGATTTCTACCATGGCACAAATTATCCTTAATTTTTTAAGATAATTTGTGCCACTGTAGAAGTCCCCTGTGATCTTCTACACCATTATGATTATATAAACATCAATTATATAAAAACATATTTTCAACAACATACAGATAAATCAACTTACAATGCCCTTACAATAACAACTTATCCACCACTGCAAAAACGAAATAATGAAAATGAACGTCGTTGCTTACACAGCCTAAAGGTCAACCTCCTCCCACTTCCTGTACTATACGCAGCTGTCTTATTCTTTGTGTATACCTCTTAAATGAAATTCATCATTTAAAGGGTTTACACATATGTATATTTAGGAAATCAGTCATTACCGATTATTTAACAGGATGTAAAATATTCATGATACCATGTCACATTTTCGTATACATTGTTTACAAAGGAAGTAGTTTTTTTGGTTACGTGTAAAAGCCTGACCAGATATTACAAACTACGGAACATTCCGGAAATTTCACCGTTTTTTACTTACACCGGAGTGCGTATATTACATACAGACCCTGCTTACACTTAATAATTAGAAATTGTTAATGTCTTATTTCGCTTTAGTCATCACTCACATTGTGTACATGGCTAAAATACTTAATAATCTTGTTCCACCTGTGCTGTCGATTTCTTTTTAATTAAAAAAGCCTCTTAAATATCATATATATAGCAATATGCTACAGGTACCTCAAGTCATTACCACGACATATGGTAACTTCAGTCAGTTCAGAACTCAGATGTATTTTTATGACGGAAAAAATTGCAAATGTTGTTCATGTCAAAGTTAATAATGTATTTATAACGTTTTAAAAAAAGTTTGTCTTTAAATCTAAGGAAAGTGGATCCACGAATCAAACTTTAAAAAAACAGTGTCGTCTTAAAGTTTAAAAAGACATTATATAGTATAAATCTAAATGTTAATCAAGTGTGAAATTGTGGTTCTTGCTTAATGCAGATAAACCCCAATAGACGTGATTTTTATTGCAGTTGACGACGAGGACGTTCTTATCAATTATGGAATTCTTTTGCGCATTTCCTTTCTTGTACACCAATATGATTTGCATATCCCCAGAAAGAGTATAATCAACATACAATTGTATGTATGTATTTATTTCAGTACCAAGTACCAAGGATAACACAATAAAGAGCAAGCTCTCGTTTCCATTGTGGTCCTTTATTTTAGAGAAAGAAGCAGATACAAGGGAATCCGGGTACCAGACCCTAGCTCTTTTACGAATAGATCCCTTGGTTCTTTTCTACGTGCCCGGTGTATAGCACCGATACACGCAAGACTACCTCTTGGTTTCTAACCAGTTCATCTCAGATAGGTGGGAAACACTGAAAAGCCTAAATTGCCTAAAACTTTTTGAGACGTAGCATTTTCAATGTACCGTTACTGGAAAGGTTTAATTTTCGGACGTTTTTAGTTCTGTGCTTTGCTGAAATTAGCATACATTTTGATTTATCTTGATGTAGCGACTAGGTATTCAGAGAACACCAACTTGAGACTGCATTTACATTTTCTTGTAGACTTTAAATGTCATTTATATCTTTGTGAGAAGCATGGCGTGTTGAGTCATCAGCAAACAAACAAATTTTCATGTTGTTGGAAACAATACTAATATCATATATGTATTTAAAAATAACAAAGAACATATCATGATTGACCTTTGTGCAACTGCAGACTTTATACACATTGATTAAGATAATTTGTTATCTATTTTTACGCGTTGCTTTCGGTTACTTAAAACGATTTGAAACAGTTTAAAAAGCGATATAAAAATGATGCAGCTTAAGTTTATGTAACAAAATATTGTGATCTACCTTATCGAAATAACATTTAGACATGCATCAACTAAACGTGTTAAGTTGTATTACACGAATATTTTAGTCTAACCCAGAATGTGCTATGCGAATACTGTCCGTAGATTGAAAAAGATTACCTGAATTATGATATGCTCGGAAAAGAAAAATGAACGTTTATGTCAACTTTGGTCTGGACAATATAGTAAATGCTCCTATCAGCCTTTCAAAAATGGCAACCCACACTTGAATCATTTTCTTTTTGGCTCCTGATAAACGATGATTGAAACATAATCTTTTTCAGTTGTAGTTTTTGTGATTGGCACAACATAATAAGTAGTCAGTGTGACATTAGG
Source organism: Saxidomus gigantea (assembly GCA_032359765.1). Lineage (NCBI taxonomy): Eukaryota > Metazoa > Mollusca > Bivalvia > Venerida > Veneridae > Saxidomus > Saxidomus gigantea. The sequence goes on from JAUMHA010379884.1 coordinate 4,307, forward strand.
AATTCGAGGTAAATGGAAGGATATTATTAAGAGCATGCATCAAGGGCTCTAAGTTTGGCCCCTCCAATTCAATATTTTACTTAATGATATCTTCCAATTCTTCGAAATTTCAAATCTCTATAACTAAGCTGACGACAATGCTCTTTCGTACTCTCACACTGGCTAAATTGTATTGAAAGCAAAGTAAAGTAATATTTTGACAGACTGATTTTGCCTCCAACTAGATGCAGACCAACTATACGATAACCGCTGGCAGAATAAAAATTCAGGGTGGTAATTCGGTCTTTCACTACCGGAATTATTGGTTGTAACGTAGACTGTGGAGAAAGCGTTAAGACACTGGGTGTTGAAATTGTGCATTTACTAAACTTTGATGCACATGTATCCCAGGTTTATATTATTGAACGTTCGCCACTGATAAGTCCATTTCAACAACAAACACCAATTTAACCATTTTCGAATAGTTTTTTAATCCAATTTTAATTACTGTTCTGTTGTATGGCAATGTTGCAGTTAAGTAAATGCTGATAAGATGGACAGTTTGCACGTTAGATCTCTGTTTTGTTTTTTTATGACTACAGTGCATAGTGACAGTGGCCAACATATGCCGTGCACCAATACGATTTCTTGATTCTTTAAAAGCAAGGACTGTACAGAGCGAGTTTCTGATATTTCCATCAATAAGTTAATGAAAAAAAATCCGTTCAAAGAACTTTCTATTTTTAGTATCTATGGCAACAATGTGCATTTGACAGAGACCAACAAATGCAAAAGTGCATGTTGAAAAGATATTTGCAAATGCGATTTAGTAACAAATAGCCTTGTCAAAAAGGCATTTCTCTTTCCATTTGTGAAACCATACGACACACCAGGTTCAGACATAATCGCAATATATTTGATTACGTACAAACTTTACTTTGTACCAAAAGAGTTCAACTCTGCGATTTTCTATGGAAATGATCTCGAAGTTTGAATACGAGTTTTGACGAGAGTCGTCTAGACGGATGCCAACGAAACAAATTGTACCAAAGGCAATTTATGTTTTAAAGGTAAAATAATAAGATGATCACCCTACACATTAGAGGGCATCATCAACACCGATTAGGCAAGCAGCTTAGACATAGATATTAACAAGTGTTAAAAACTATCTGATTGTGATAAAATTAAACGCACCCTTTTGGCCATTTACAGTGGATTTCTGTGACATAATCTGGAAACTTAGTGATTAAGTTTCGAACTCGCCCCAGACCTCATTACCAAAAATATTCTGAACACTTATTATGATGACTACTTATAAAATGTGGCTTACATACCGTAACTGCAGGCAGAGATACAGACAGTCCGCAATTATCGGGCCGTCACTATCATAGCTGATCTTGAGCACTTTGAACTCAGTAGAGGTCAAACGAAATAACATCAATTAATTATTAAGACAAATCCTGGAGACGACTTAACCAATTAAATTAACGAAAAGGAAAATAATAGGGTGACAACATGACATAGCAAAACTGATCAGGATTTTTTTATTCATTTCAGGGATGTCTTAACGGAAGAACAAGATAACATCGATTAAATAATAATAATTTAATAAACATTTTATTCTATTTGAATCATTAATTATCAAACACAATACAGACAAAGATTTCATCAGAAACAACGAAATGACATAGTGTGCAAAATGTAAAAATGTATAACAAGATGGCAACATTTATAACTAGGATGATTTCTGCGAAACTATTCCATATACTTCCATCATACATATACAGTTGGAATAGTCTCGCACAAATCCTCGATATCTCCTGAAACATGTCTTTTTTAATTTAAGACTACAACTTGCACTTCATAAATAATTAAGTACATGTATAACTAAACGAAAGTATAAGGGCCTGTACATAACACGTAAACGTTAAATCGCTTTATAAATCGGAATGGGGCTTTATTATATAAATATATACACGTAACAGAGGAAATCTGCCAAATATGTAGATTCTACAATGTGTGTATTTGTTTTAGAGCAACGTCTGCATGAAATATTAAGTAATAAAGCCATTTTCTACGTAAGTAACACGCCCATTTTCATATATATGCTTGATTCGTCGAGAAATGAAAGGTCAATCAGAAAAGATATATAACGAGAAAGAAAACCGAATTAAGTAATCAACAAGAAGAAAATAAGAAGCTTAGATAAACCAGAAAACGTGAAATGGGCGATATTTTAACAAATAAATACGAAACGACAAATTAGCAGCTAAATCCGTTACGACGACTGGGTTTCTTGAGTGTTTAAATGATAAAAAAGAGAAATATAATTAAACTGTGAAACACTTAAAGCGGACATGTACTGCAAAATCTTCTTGTATTCCAGTCACAAGACTTGTGATAATATGCAGCACATTTTAGTGAGAAGGGTATTCATGGAACATCTTTTTCTTCATTCCACTGTTTTAAATTGGTACCCGCTGAGGTCACTACATGATGTCATATTTATAGAGCATGGTTATGAAACCCGTAATATATTTACACCTAGTATGCTATTGACATTACTTTTGTACACACTGACAAGGTTTTGGCTATATAGTTTTCGAAAATTGTTATTTACAACGGACTTTATTAATGCACTTTTAGCATCTCTTGACATAGTCTGGAGTTCCTTCCCCTTATTACTACGTAACGTACTATTATAGGAAGTCGGGAACCAGACCACTCTTGACACAAAAGAAGCAAAGAGAGCAACGCTTTACCACATAAAACCATCAGACATTAATATTCAGCCAGAAACAAACCTACCGTCAACATCGAGTACATGAAAACTGACTACATCGTACATGAATCTATCTCTTTGAAAAGATAATTGTGTATGGAACCTGGCATAAAATATGGAAAATATTAACTTTCCGGATAATAACTGCTTATCTGCACTCTTCTAAGTTGCCATTATACCTAACACTATAGTTAACAAATAAAATTCATTGATAAAATAGAAAGTACCGATCAAACATTTTACCAAAGCATTCAAATGCATGAATATCTTTGGTGAACTAATGTCTACAGCTACAAATAGAAAACTAAGAAAAGTAGACAATGTGTAAATAAAAGGCAATCAGACAGACACATTACAAGCAGAAAATAGAAAACATATTGCACATTAATCTCTGATTGGGGGAGTAGCTATGATGAACTTTGACTTCAAAGTTTTAAAACAATAAATATGCATGCATTCATGTTCGATTCTATTATTATGTTATGTAAACAGACAAATAAAGAGATTTTTCATAAGGTTTATTCATAATCAATTATAGAGTCTCTTATAAAGCTATGAAATAGTAATGGTAATCTACATAATTTTCTGATGAAAATGAAAATATATTTTAAATTTATAACATTAAAATACATGTACAGGATGTGCGAAGTGTACACTTTTTTCCTCTTTATAAACCCGAAAGTTAACAGAACATGACCATCCAGAACGAACAACAAAACCATTTTTATGGTGTCAAAGGAGAGTCTTAACGTGAAAGATATAAATCTGTTTAAAAAGAGCAGTTGAAAACAGAGAATCTATGAAGCTATTTCTGTCCGATCAAATCGCTGCCTTTAATTGACATTTTATATGATATTATACCAAATGTTTGGTGTAACAATGATGGTGTCAAAAGACCTAAGTCCTAAAACATGCTGTTATAGAATTTCTAAGTTTTCATCGTAGGAGAGCCAAACTTTGTTGTTGTTGTTTTTTGGTTTTATGTCAGATCTGCGACATCCTGCACACTTCCGGTTACGTTAGAAGTTTATAATGTGGGTTAGCATTATGAAAGAAAAGCAATACTTTGAAAATCTAGTCTTTCACCAACAACATTGTACTGAGTTATCGCTAACGTTACATTTGTAACTTTTGGATATGATTTCCTTTTCTATTTACACGCTGTTATTTTCGTTATAAATTCCATTACTTAAAGCAATATTCAAATGTAGCAAAAAATAAAATTAATTAAAAAGCTAAACGGTTTGCTAAATTAAGGAAAGTAAGCAAATTGAATCTGCAAATATTTAAATATCCTTACATCAAGACGTAATACATACTCTTGTACCAATAGCATACCTATACTGACGTTTCGAGTCAATGAAATAAAATAATAAAAGTATGGTTGTGCGATTCCTATTTCACACAAAACGACAATTCTGCTTGGTAATACGAGCCTCTAGAGTTTAAAATGACTTTGGCAGATAGATAATTGTCCTCAAACAAGTAACTTTCTCCTATTAATAAGAAAATAACAGACGTTTCGAGACTTAGCAAACTGTGTTGTTAATACTGCATGAACTATTTTCTTAACTTTGTGTCTCAACCTGTCGCAGCAAAGTCCATAACGCGAGTGTTACCGTAAGGACTATGTCTACAGATTAGACACAAATCATTATTTTGACATGCGCTTTTCCTACAATCCGTAACAATAACTTGCAACAACGATCCACCTAAATTAACTCAATGGGATGGTAATGTGATGTCTATACTCTCTGCCTATTATGTTGCGTTTTGAAAAGCTACTTAAACGTTATTGATATGGCCCCATTAAAAAACAAAAAAACAAAAGTTCACTTTAACTTAAAAATAAACATAAAACAAAATACACAGAGTTTTCAGTAACTATGTTCAAATGTTTTAACAGTCTTAAAAAGTAAAAGAAACAATAACTGTTGGTCCCATGATATGATACACGTGAGTTCTTCTGTAGGTTTGAATATATACAGCATTCTAACATCCAAAAGCCTTACAGTTACATAGAGTAATTGTTTTTCAATGTTTGTTAATCAATAGTATGATAAAAGTAATGTCTTCATTGTGTTCATCATCATGATACATACTTACACAATTGGTAATAAATAGCATTTTTCAAAAGTAAAGAGACACTAAAACACACTCTGCCGGACAGTCTCTACCATCAAGTTGAATTTAATAATATACGTTACATAACAATTTAACGAAACAGAACGTCATTAAGATATTTTATTAGTTTCATTACAGTCCGCAAACTCCACTTATGCAAAGCTAATCATATGTTCATTAGATACTCATTAGTCTGAATAATAGACTTTACAAAGACCTTTATGATAAACAAAACCAGTGTGATATCTAAATATTACATAACGTGAAAAATACATGTATGAATGTATGTGAACATGCAGAATTGGGTTTACTCTTTGATTCGAATGTTTCTTATAAAACGCCCTGACTTGCTTATTGAATATATTGCTACAAACTTGCTTACTTATTGGATTGTCCCATTTTAAATTGAAAATATACAAAACGAATGCACACAGAAAATAATCACATCAGCAAAACTGTAGTGTCTCAAAAAGTATTATAAAGACATGGAAAATTTAAAGGTACATTGTAGATTGACAAAAATGTATTGTACATTTAAAATTCTAGTTTTACAAATCTAAAACTCTAAAATCACTGTAACAGTAGACGCAAACAGGCCATTTTGCTTCTTCTTTTGGTAGTTCCATTTCATTCAGTGGGAATATAGGCTGTCAATGTTATTGTTTTAGTTCTGTAAGTAACATAAACCTTACCACAATTGTAATTTTTTTATGATGATATTGCCCTCTTGCTGAATAAAAACACAAATACTGCTTTCTCAAACCAACAAGTTTGACTGCGTTTGATGCACACCTATGTCATATCGGTAAGTTTTTCCAGATAAGGGTCAACCACTGCGACCATATTTAGCCTATCAAACGAGGGGTGATCCACTATATACCGACCTGTTGCTATTACTACGAGCAAGTAACAGGATAGATTCACACAATTTGGTGTTCAATTTGTAATTGACAATTCTTGAAATTTCCATTCCCTTTGTAAAAAATCATTTTAGATATTTATAAAAGCCAGGAACAAGTAGCAGCAATACGTGTGGAGTGTCAACGAACTCACAATGACGTTTGCTGACGTTTGCTAACGTTTGCTGACGTTTGCTTTCTTTGCGACGAATCCACCTGATGCTGAATTTCTTCCACTCGAATACTTGTGAAAGGGACAGGGTTTATACAGTAGATGATTTTTTGTCAGCTCACACGTTTTAATTTTTGAGTACCCAAGTCAGTAGTAAATTCTTATAACATCACGCATTTTCTGCGATTCTGACAAGCCATTCTTGGCAAATGACAACTTTTTTATAGTGCTTTGTTCTAACAGAAACAACACTGACGTTGATAGTGTGTACAATGGCGTATGTGACATCAGGTAATGGCAATTCAACATTACTTGTTACAGACTATTTGGTCACTTTCTTCCATAAAAACAGTTACTATAGAAACTCTAAGAAAATTATATTTTTGTAAACATTTGTTTGACAAATTAAAGTTTATTTGTACAAACAATCAAAACAAATAATTGAATAGTTAAATAAATATAGCAACATTCAGTTTAAGTCTGGATCACCCCTCGAGAGAATGATTTCGTGTACTCATAAACAATGATTCAAAAGGTCTTGTGCATACAATACTTCAGAGTTACTATGTCATTATTAGCTTCTATCTTCACATGTTGATTATCTTTCATTGCCAGAAGAGCTGTGCAAAGTTTCATATCTGTCCAGTAACACTGGCTCTGTCGTTAAAAACTATTAATACTTGCTAATGTTTTTCAACCGATACTAGACTTATTTGAAATTTGATCACATTCTGTAGTGAACAGGTCATACACATAAGTAACTTCCTTTCTGAATAACAAGCAGATCAAATACAAGGTATGTAAATTACCTGATCTAATGTACACTTTACTGTGTACAAGAAACCAACAAGACCAGTTTCTATCAGTATCCTTGTGTCTTCAATTATTTTGCCATGAAAGTTAATCTACAGCAACAATTATTTGTGTTACATGGCTTTTTGTATATTTCAAAACACTCATAATTAACAAAAATAAAGTCACTCTGATCATTTCCAATATATATCTTGCAAAGTTTTTGTCTTAAATTGCTGGCATTTTCACTGAAGTGTGCTCAGAACGATGTTTTTTTTCATTTTTAAGTAGCATATTTTCAACTTACAAAAAGTAAAAACAATTTTGACAATATCCCTTAAACGAATATCGCAGAAATCTATCACACTATAATACTACAAAAGAAAGGCATTTTATTTAAAAAAGATGCCAATGTCTCAAAAAGATCTTACCACAACATTAATTTTTTGCTATAAAAATGAATCGCAATGTAATATTTTATTGGTTAAAATCTCTCTCTGGTGTTTTCCTCTTGTCGTATTTAAAGTTACGAAATTAAACGTTTGTTTTTTCGAGCAAATAAGATTCAAAGTTTTTTTTACTTTGGGTGACGTTTCAGATAGGTAGAAAAGAAATGAAAATAACTTGAAAATGTTTCACTGGCGAACTAATATTTTTCTGCTGTCCGTTATTTGTAAATATAAACCCAATGGCCTGGTTATATAATTCTTTAGCTCTTTGATAAATTTTCTTCTTATCTGTACCACGATAATGAAAGACAGCTCGTGGAATTTGTATGCAATATTGCCTTTGGTCTTTTGAACCGTTGAAATAAAATTATTCATGCCTTTTCATTATGTGTATGGACCTGAAATGAATATCTGATCCAACATTCCTGTGACATTTCTGTCTTTATCATTATCCACATATTTATCAAAAATATATTACTACGATATTAGTTATGCCAGCTTTTGTTTTGCTCGACGTCACAAAGAGATTTAGCACCTACAATCCTTTATTACATTGTCATGATCATATCATATTATTCGATTATGGACAAGCGACATGCTTAAGTAACAAACTGTCTATTTTGTCGTAGGAACCTGTGAGGAGTACGCTATGTCAAGCTATGTGAGGCAGACTAAAATTTCGTTCGTTATCAGTTTCCGTGGACAGACAGGAAATATAATAAGTGTTTATTAAAGGCAACGTGTTACGAACAGGACAAAACTCTGAAGTACTAACACTTCCTTATTGTTCTTGTTAAAACCTTTTCATTGAATACGGTCATTGCTTCTCAACAATAAAGTATAAATTCGCTGATAAAAGATTGTGACCTATATCATTCCTAAAACGAAGAAAAATAAATAAGGTTGCTCATTTTAAGGTGCTTGGAAGAAGTATCTTAGTCCATGAAATTGCCCTAAAACGTCCAACACGGTTACAGTCAAGGTGTACCAAACAGTACTTCATTGTACATTGCACTTGTAAACATACTGGACATACATTTGGACACACAAAACGTTACATATAAGATATGTTAGAAAATGGGACAATCTGAAGTAAAAGACCAAACGCTGTATGACGCAACTTATTCAACATTTGGATATCGCATTGACAATAGCGAATTCTTGTTGAATTACGTACAAACGGGATTGATATCGGAAGACAAATATTCGAATCTTATAAATTGTCGCGGTCGTAATTACAGTTGTACTTGGTGGAATATGCTAGGGATCAAAAGCTCTGACGTGCTGTATCGTCTGGTGGGATAGTTTGAAAATTTGGCGCCAATGGCAGACTTTAGTGGTCGGAGAGTAGACGAGTTTTCGGGACAACACTAAATACAAAACAGCATCAAAAGTTCTAGTATATTCTCAGTTCGTGAGATAGAAGAGTGGCAGCACTACCGCACTGAGCTTCTTACCTGTACATTATATCCCTTCTTTTTAAGAAAACTAACAAAAACAACAACAATAACAACGACAACTAATCGCAGTACATAGTATAGGGTAACACTGCTATACCAGATAGAACATTGAAGATATATTTCAGGGTCTTCATTGTAATATGGTTGATATTAAACTTATGCAAAAAACCTTCCTATTGATTGGCATAAAATGATTTCAAAAGATTTCAAAAGTAAAAACAGTTATAAAATATTAAAATCACATTCAATACAGTATTACAGTTAAAATCTGAACAAAACGTCTTTTTAACTGTCTGCTCTAGTTAAGGACTAATTATTATTGAAACAATAAATCTTTGCCAGTTGGCTGACAAATGGCTGCACTGAAAGAGACCATACATACAATAGATGTACATAAAACAACACATTTGCAAGTAAAATTTCACAGTAATGCAATGTCCTTATTTGGAAAAGGAACATGGTCTAACACAACAATTTAAAATTTGGCCGTCCGTTGCCGTACAAAGACGAGTGGAATTTTTATAGCACAATGCATGATATCAATGAGTTCTGTGTTAAATACTAATACACGTATATCCAATACGTTCAAACACCTAGGTTCAACAGCTCCGTTGTGGAGTACAGGACATAATATCTTGTATAAAAACAAATTATTGATGTGAGTGTAGCACGTAAGCGTCCGTTTTCGCTCTAACTTTAGAACACCTGTCTGTCGCCGGTAGATCGGGTAGGGCCGCATACACATTGGCATAATCCTCCAATAAATTTTAACGATCATGATCCCCTCATAACGAATCACATGATGCTGCAACTTTCAACAGTCTATTTCCCTTGCACCCACTCGGCGATCACAAAACAAACAATAAATCTATAAAAATCCTACTTCATGAGTACTGCTGTATAAGTCTTTTATATATTTGAGAATTAAGGAATCTCGGGTAAGAATCTCGATGCATTAAGGTATATATTTGTAATTGTGCCTCGTCAAAGGTGTGCGGGGTCGGGTCTACCATATTTCGATTAATTACTTCCCTAACCCTTGAGTCTAAACTAACCTGTAAAAAAGAACAAAATACGTTCACTTTTATTTCATGTACATTTTGTCATAAATGGAAATTTACAATAATCCCAAGTTCATGTCTATGAAAGTCTATTCTAATGCCATGCAAAACATCTAAATTAATTTTTTCATAAGGTATTCTTCTAAATCTTTATGAAGACTCTGTAGTACTTTTTTATAAAGCCAAAAGGCATTACGTGGTAATTTAAATAAAAATATATTAAACTTCTAAATATGCGTATCAAATACACCAAAAGATATAATATATTACATTTTATGTTTTTATAACTTTAGCAGCAGTAGTCTGCTACTCCTGAAATTACCAAATCTCAGGTATTTAGCAGTTTAATGATGTCGAAATTTTGTGGACAGCCAAAAGGAGTAAAATAAGTCCCAACAAATAAAGCAAATGAACTTCAGAGGCCCGTTTATTTACCTCTTTGGGCGATAATATAGATATATAATCTTCGTAAATTAATCTAGCCTTCTCCTCAACACCTTCAGAACTGTGTTCCTGTTTTAATTCTTCACATGCTAACCAAAACAACATGTTTTCTTCGCTGTACTCGGATCGTAAGAACTCGCGGAATACTTTTCTACCCGCTGTAAAGAAAACAAATATATAATCAGTTTATTTTACTGTTGCAAGTTTGGTTTCAAGAAATGTGTCACATACGTAAATCGCCAGACAAACTAGTTTACTATGATTCGTTCGGCTGCATATTCTTTCAGAGTTAAAGTCTAAAGAAGTAACCACATGTAAAAACAGTCGAAAATTCTGATTAAGTTTTTTACGTGATAATCTCTTATACCTGCGAAACTGTTTGTACTGATCGTAACTTGAGTCAAGAAAAGATAAGAAAACTGTCACTATAGGAAAAAGTCTGCTCATGATTATTCTCCCTTTATGTTCGAAGATATAGTTAAAATTGCAACTTTTCAAGAGTTATTGAATATGAATAATTACTTATAATGTTTAAGTTACGTAAAAAACAGAATATAGATATTTGTGAAGCTATCAACTTTATTTTAAGCGTAAAAACCAATTTTGATGTCAGAAAAACATGTCTTGTAAAGGGCACACGTGCTTTTCCGAATATAAATATCGTTAAGTATACAGAACAGTTTTTCTTATTACGTTGTCTAAACAGAATAACAGCCATGGAGTGTAAGTTACTATTGATTTAATATTTCTTTTGCGCAAAAACTGCTCGAGCTTTAAGCATATAACCATTATAAACACTATCATTTTATTCATTCCGTACGTGAAGTTTCATTTTTCTTAGAATAACACAGTGGATGTATGACTATTTCACTGTTGTTTTATTATTTCCCTACCAAGAAACAAATTAAATCCCATTGTGTTCAATGCTGCATTACGCACAATGGTTATTGTGTGCCTAACTGCCGGGTTCCTGGCATATAAGGATAGGATTCGGGACGAAAAGAAAGAAGGTGTCTCATAAGTCAGAAATGGCTGACCCTTTAAGTCGGCGTCACAATATAATAAAACAAACACACAGCACTCGCTAAATATCATACATTGCGTAGTCTATTTTTAATGAGAAATAAACGTAATTATGACCTACATATTACACAACATTATACTGATAAAGGAACCAACGACCCGCTGGAATTGAAACCTTTCTAAAATAACAAAATGTAGGTTTTTCGTAAGAGGTTTGTTCTATGCATGGGAGGTGTCATAAATACAGATAGAAGTGGTTCACCTTTACCTTTTATCATTTTCGTACAATGCGACGATAAGTTTAGCCTTCTCCGGCTGGCAGACTGGCAGCAAATAATTTTGCCGTTTTAACTAGCGTCTGTACATGAATGCAATATGATTATGAAGAAGATGAGATTTACATCTAATATTATTAATTACTTTTATTTTTATGTTTTTAGATCGTGTTTGGATCACATACAACATGAGAGAACCCACTATGAACAGCTGAAAGATCCAAAACAAGTAGGCCCCTAAACCGTAAAAAAACTCCAATAAAACTTTACATGTGCTCTAAGGCACGAACTATGACGGAATCCATCAGCGAAGAAAGATTTAAAACTTATCCCTATCCATCATTTCACTTGACCCAAAATTAACCAGTGTATTCATTTTCCTTAACTAAAATGCTCTTATCGGATAAGCGAGCTAACGTCCTAAAATGCCAAAGAGTTGACACGTTATCATTACGGGAAGGGTATTCTTTTATAGGATAATAAAACTTGATCATATGCAAACACAATGTTTATTCAAGTTCTTCATAAAGTTAATGATCGAACACCACATTAACATTAACGTTGCAGCGGCAAAGACATTTTTGTATTTCAGAATATCCACTCGTAGTTCTCTAAAGTTATGTCAGATTTCTTCTTCTGCCTCAATGTTAGTCCAATGTTTTCTTACCTCAGATGTCTTCGTCTACAATTGCTTTGAAGTTACCGCAGATTTCTCCTTTACTTTTACTCTAAAGTTACCTCAGTTTTCTTTTACAGTAACTCCAAAACCACCTCAGGTTTTATATTCTCTTACTAGCTATTATTCTTAATTTACCTCTGGTTTCTTCTTATACTTTTAATATAGAGATTCTTCAGATTTCTTTGTTGTACTTACTTGCTTCTGAAAATAAATCAAAGAAGTATTGTAACTATTTATGATACTGTTTTATTCAGTGTAAAAACAGATACAAGTGCAATCCCAACGTAGGAAAAGTTCTAGTATTAACTATGACAGATGTCGTTTGTGGTATACAGTATGAGTAAATATAAAAAAACAGAGAAATTATTGTACACCACAGAATGGCAAATTCAGAGTAGATATCATTTATATTCACTAACGGCTTAAAATGTCAAAGTCTAATTCGCAAACCTTAATAAAGGTTAACCTTAAATGGAAATTATGTTCGGATCATCTTATATATTAAAGTGATATTACCGTTCAAGGTGACCACAATTTTTTTTAAATAAAAAATTAATCAGTGATTTAAACTCCTAGAATAATAAAATCGTCATTGTTATAACCCAAAAATAACGATATGTATCTTTTCCAACCTGTCGGTTATGTATGTCTTAATTTGTATTTGGCAATAACAGAAATAACTTGGTAAAACTTATTTCTTATAAGTTTTTGAATCTTCGACTGTGTTTTGAGCATCAATCTTAACAATAAACCAATTTGACCATTTTGAAGGGTAATATAACTTTAACATAAATTGTATAACTGGCAGATACTATATCAATCTCGATGCGTTTTAATACAGACAAACCAGCGCCTTCTCTAAGTTTTAGTTCAAATCCTATCCGTTTACATAATTATAATACACGTATCAGTTATATACATTTTTCTTAAAGCACGTCCTTTTTTATTAATCTAGTATCGTGGTCTTGCAGATATTTTGTAAGTGTTCAAGTCATTTCTATTTGACGAACATTATGTTGCCTGGACAATAAGTAGAACTACATATTTGGAAGAATCGATAAATCTATGAATATATGAATTTGGAGGAATAGCCGAACTGTGATATAGGAGAAAGTCTGAGGTAAATAGTTCTTGTTCGATTATTAGTAATGCTCAGAGCCTTTTGCGCAATCAGGCAATCAAAAGTAACATACAGACCTGACTTGTAATGGTTAAATACGTAGAACAGCCTGCCAAAATTAGAGTCATCCTGGTACCAGAAATGACATTTGAAAACCTTTTAATTTTACGAAAATCATTATTATTGCTTTATTGGTACTTACTTTTCATTAGTTTGTCAAATGATTCTGCCCAACTTCGTATTTCTTCTATAGTTAGACTGAAAGAAAAATACAACAATACACCCTTTGTTAAAATTGACCAGATGTTTCTCATTTCAGCTACTTTCATATATACTTCTGTGATTTAATAATAAATTATGCATTCAACTTCACAGATTATATTCCGATTTCACAGAACTATTTATTTAGGTCATAGCAAAACGTATAATTTCCTCCTCAAGATACCTCATAATACCGTAAGTTGTGTATGTAAAAATGTCATTATCTCTTCCCTACTTAAGATGCGATAGCTAGAGCATATACGCGACGATATTTGGTCTCAAGCGAGAAGACGATCGATAAGAAGAAGCATAGGAACCAGGCATGAACGCTGAATATTTTTCATCTGCCAAGTCGCTCTATCTTTTTCTAATATCAACGAAACTAACTGAGTTTTATATCCTATGTTCTAGCCACTGTTTAAGCTTTGAACTTATACGAGAAACCGATTTTATAATCATATAATAGCTACTTACGGTTCTTCGTTGACTGGTTCCACATTTTTGGTTCCAGGTCTATCCGGCTTATTTGTGCTATTTCGCACCGTTAAACTGAAATTGAATGAAAACATTATGTGACACATGTAGAACTTTTCCTTTTAGATCCAGTCCTTGAAGAATCTACTCCTGAAAATATTGATAATAATCATAACCTCCTGGTTGTAAAATTACAATGAAGTAGTCTTATATACGGTGACAGAGTGAACTAAAAATAAAATATTAGTGTCAGTCAAGGCGGTGTTACCGCTGTAATGGAAAATCAATCGGAGACAAAACTGAGCTCTGACGTCATCGCTATGATTTCCATTACAGCGTATAGAATATATCGTTGCTACCTGACAACCATTTGTCCTTTGTCTTTTTTTGCTATAATTACATTGAGAGTATTAATAAATTAGGCAAAAATGTCAATTAGCTGTTCGGCGACAAGCTTGTTTGGCCTGACTGGGTTGCAGTTTACTGGGTAAATATTTGTATGCGTTGGAGTGGAAAGGTTTGGTCGTTAAGAGACTATAAGAAGATGGAAACTGATACAGGTAACAATGAACACAATGTCCTCCTGTATCCTTTTTCGTTTACCATGTTGTTTAGATTATTTATTAAGTTGGTTAATTACATTGACGGTTATATTTTTGCAGGGGTATGATATATGAGACAAAATGTCAACATTATGTTTATTTATGTCTTCAATACATCCTTTTTATGTTATTAAGCTGAACTCTAGGTACATTAATATCTACAGCTGATACTTTCTATTTATTTCAATCAAAACATTATAGAATGTGATGATAATATTTATTATGATATTGATTGCGAACTAAAATTAGCAAAGGTGGTACATGTATCTATGATATTCATGCACAATTTGCTATTCGGAAGGAAAGAGTCTTAGAATACGTTTAAATCCTTGCAGCGCATTGTAGCTTTATTACCTTAGTTTGAAATACCGTAGCATGCACATGAATAATTAATTATTAATGCCGTGGCCAAGTAAGTCTCTTGACGTTTTCACAAGATGTTGACGGAAATTGTTTTTTTAAGTTACCTATGCATATTATTTCCTTAGAAACTAAATGCCAAAGTCTTTATAGCTTTTGTTTGATTACGATGAATTGACTGCTTTGGACATGATAATTTCACGGAAAATTTTACCAGTGCTGTTTTAAACGACAGGTGATAATGGATTGTGAATGAAAACTGGGTATATGACACTTCTTCAATGTTTCTATATTATGACAATGGTCCTGAATAGATCCCAGTACTTCATCAAACGGACTGTGACAACAAAAAGACAACATTGACTTATATAAAACTTTTACATTTAACTTTATCCTTCAACTCTGATCAGAATGAATTACATATATTAAGACCGTAAAGGGTAAATGTCTTGCATTTTCATCAGTCGCACAGACAATACAGCTACGTCTGCTGATCAGGTCAAGATATCTTGCCTGTGATACGTGTATTAAAGTCTCATCTCGATAGAAAGCAAACTATTTATATTTAACAAGAAATATGAAACAGACCGACTGACCAATAGAAATTAGGTTACCCTTCTCATTCGGGGAAGTGGCATAAATATAATCATTAACTATCCAAAGGATGATTTAAAATCCAAAATATTTACGGCAGCGTCTGATTATTAAGTCAATTTATTTTTGATGCCGATGCTTTTAACAAAATTAAATCATGTAAACCAAAACTTACTCCCACTAGTCTTAGGAAAGTCACAAAAGCCAACAAACATCAAACAATATTCTCTCAACAGTGAACGACAAGGTCACAAGATAAAATACACAACGAGGAGTGCAAAAATGGCTTTTAAACAAAATGCTTAGGCGAGAATCAAGAGGGCGTGATATTTCGGTACATAGGTACTAAGCTTTTTTCAATGATCTAGATGTTTTTATATCAGAAATATGCTACCCTAAATGACAATGAAATATTTTATCTCAGAAGAATTAAATATTCGTCTGCTGCTGTCTGACAAAAACAACTGCTGTATTTGGACAACCTACAAATGAACCGTCCCCTCGCCCCAAAAGGTAAGACATTCAGTTCAAAAGCATATGAAAAAGTACGCTACCCTGTAACATAACTTATTGCAGCGCTACCTTAAGTATGTAGAACTTCTTCCTAAAGGCAATGAAAACTCATTCATAATTGACGAATAAGACAATGAAAAACCACAATCGATTTTAAAGGGACAACTTTTTTCAACTTTTCTGCACGCAGTTGCAATAAATCTTTATACACAGCATGACAGCTTGAAGCAGTTAGAAAGATATACGTAGAATGAAATGAATGCAACTTTCACTTGTAAACGCGTGTGTTTGTAACAGGAAGTTTCTAAGAGTAGAACCCAAAATATTGCTTATCAAAATTTCTGTAATTGTTAAAGATTAAATATATCTGCAAAGGTACAATAGTTTATATTGTCTTGAATGAACAACTTAGATACGAAAGATAAAGACGTAATTACAAAGTTATTAAAAGAAAGTCTGATAACATGAGTAGTGCGATAACTCATGTCATTCAATTACCATCCGAAAGTAGAATACGTGTTAACTGTATATCCATTATGTACAAACAGGCTTCACTCTCCAGGGGTTTGATTTTGTAAAGTAAAGAAGTTTCAAAACTGAATTAGAAAACAGTAAAAGGTTAATTCCTTTAAATGAATATTAAGTCTAGACGTACCAAAGTCTATCAGCAAGAAAAAGGGCAATGTTTACTATTAAGAGTAATTTAATTACTCCTACTATTTTCTATGTGATTAATCGTGCAACTTCTGTTAAGAAAAACTCAAGGAAAAAGCTTTGTCTGACATTTATCTAACACACTTTAACTCCTACTCATCTTAAGGCAAGTCGATGCGACATTTCAGCTGATATTATTAACTCTTCATAGACTGAATAGCTTTTATAAATTTCCCTACACATAACAAAAACACCTAAATGTCGTAGAGATGCCGAGTCTCATGGGAGTTAGAAATCGTGACAGTTCCACAATGAAACTACACACATGAAGAAAACACTTACTGGTGTAATTTGATGAGGACAAGGTATTCAAACTGTTTTTCGCCAATACAACTCAAAGTGTGAAGTGAGATCATTATTTTCAGATTGTTATTAATTTCATCAGTAGCAGGGACTTTGACAGCGCTGTTATTTGATAGAGGTGCATTCGTGACTCCAGTAATCGATATGAAACGGTCAATTACGATTCCCAATTAGGGGTAAAAACAACCTGCCTGACGAGAAAACCCGCAGCATGGTGTTTATAGTTATATATCATTATGCTTTGATGTTAAAGTTCAAGTAAGGAGTCTTGAATTCTTTGAATCAGCAACCTAACAAACAACTCAACAGTTCAGCAGTAGGCCATTCATGAATAATTCATATATATTTAACATATATAGACAATGGTAAACCAGTGATGGGTGGTGGGATGGTGTCTTAAACTTATTCAGTATCTGCAATAGGCTTGGCCACAATATTCAAGTTGTCAACAAGTAATAGTACGACCTAAAATTACTTACCCTCTACAACTTTTGATCTGGTGAAGTCATGTTTAAAATTTTCCCGATTTCTTTTAACTTCGTCTTTGGTACTTAACTAAGTCTTAATATCATGCGCCATGACCAGTGTTTATATATCTTAAACGACTAATTTCTAGTACAGTGTATTTATTTGTCATTCAAGACAAAACACAACGGTTTTGTATCTCGTTACTAACAATTTCGTTCCATTTTTATGTATTTTAGCTCATGTGGCTCCATATTGATGTAAATATGTTTACACACTTTTTAACTGTAGATAAGTACTTATACGTACGGTCTGTTCTGTTCTAGTTTTAAATGGCTAAAGATTTCAATATTTGTACGTGTATTTGAAACTATCAATGCTGTAATAAACTACAAAAAAGAATGGATTTTATCTCGAAACGACAGAGAAAATAAATGGTAGAAGTCGGTTGTCCCGGATCGTGTCACACAACGTCAAAGGCCACGTGTTTAGCATCTACGTATAAATACATGTATTAAAATCCAAGAGAAATTCAAACATCTCTTCAACTGACTAAAGTTCTCTAAGAAGTAGAACTATGAGCTAATCCGCTTCAACGTCGACACGTTTTGCAGACACATTGAGCTTCAATACGCAAAATGAAAATACGGTTTTTCTCGCTTTGCCAATTGCAGTTTAAATGCCGGAATACATTTACATTGTAGGAAGCAAAACACCTGTACTAGCAGGGGCGAAACTTTCATAAGAGTTAAATTATGATGAAACACAAACTCAACTTTATCTAATTATACAATTGTACACTTATCTATGTTCAAAGCGGAGAACAAGCTTATTTTTAAAACATCTCCTAGAATAATATTTCATTAATAATTGTAGTCTAAAATGAATATAAATTTCGATTGATCATAATATTCATTTAGACAATGAGTTCTGCTTTATTAAGATGTCCTACATATTTAACGAATGAACTTTGTGACACTGTAACCGGGGAATGGACACAACTGTTTTCTCGACATGTCTGGATATTTTCTTCGATAGCGTTACGTTTGTGACATTCAAAAAGTTAAATTATTCAAAGGTTCTCGTAACAAATACATCAAGTGACTGAAGAAAATTTGAATGCTGGTAGATGAATTTACAAAAATAAAATGTCAATCAGGTTTATAAGCACAGCCCCTCGCAAAGTTTTGTAAGGCGACAGCACAATCATTGATCAACATAACAAGAATGCACTCTTTGCCATTCAACATAATTTAGAATCAACAGAGCAATTTCCATTTCACAAAAACCAAAACGACAAAACTATCTCCATAAAACAAACAAAAACACCAGACTTTATAAATCTATATATCTTGTTCACAAACCTCTTCAGTAGTTTGGTATTGTTATTACTTGTGCCATACAGTTAATTGACAAAGCTGGAAACTAAACTACCTTGATAATGGCGAATTTACGTAATTGTTTTGAGTTGAATCTTGCTTTTGAAAAGACATTTTGCAAAAGCTTTGCCATGTTTTGCCCTAATTTTGCCAAGGCAAGAGTCCTTACAGTATATAATCTTTAGAATTCTTGTGCAGCAAAAGTAAATATTGATGGTGAATATAAAATGATGAACGAGTGATTTGATGTAGGTATTGAAATTCAGCAATTTTGAACAACTTTGTTTCAGGCTTAGTCAAAACTGTGAATGAAGCCTTGTACACTTTTCTGGACGTAAATATTCACGTTTCATTGCATTAAATCAAATACAGTAAAACAAGCTCAATAAGAAAACGTAGTAATCTCATAAGTCAGGTTACTGGCCACTACAATGATATTTCATTTAAATGACCGATGTTTAGCATTTATGACGTAAACTTGGGCCTAAGGTTGTCATTGGCGCAGATACGTTTTTTTTGTACTTAAAGATGCAATTTTAAAGAAAAGAAGTGTCTAAATATTCAAAGGCAGAATACATATATTAATATATTTCATAAAAACATGATTGGCAAGCAAAGTTTTCTCAATTGTCTTGCGACAATATATGTTTTTACAAAGAAATACACTTTGGTGGTCTTTTTGTGAAAACAATCGAAAGTTTAATGTACATATCCCAGAAATTGCACTTATTTCTTGTAAAAGTTTAGATAAAATTAAATGCTTTAGCCAATTCTTAGATACAATATGAAAATACTTTCTGAAAAATTATACCATTCATGGGCTTATTATTGAACCTTAAACTTTCTGAAAAATTATACCATTCATGGGCTTATTATTGAACCTTAAAATGTAAGTAGAAACTTCGCATGCACTCGCTATTAGTAGAGTGGTGTTTCTTTTATATGCATTTTACACTGACCGATAGCATAGAAACAGTAATGGATCAAACAAAGTGGTTTAACTTTAAGGAGGTTATCACTTTAAGGAGGTTATCACTTTAAGGAGGTAAGCTTGTCCAAAGTGGTCATTGGCGTAGCTATTAAAATGTAAATAGAAACTTCACACGAACTCACTATCAAGTTTCGTATCGATTTGCCTTGATATGCTAATACCTTATTTGGGAATGAGCCTTATAACGTTGTCAGATTTATGCAGATTTAACTGCCATTGGACTATACTAGTTCAAACTGGTTTCATTATCTTATCTATGAAACTAGTATGAAGGAGTACCTCTTTACAACGACAGGCTAAACAAATGTGCTAATTAAAGGAATATGTAATTGTGAACATAGAAATAAGCATATATGGTGATGTTCAAGATAAAAAAAGTATATAGCAAACATAGAGTGGGAAAAAAAATAAATCAACGCTGAACTTTTTACTAAATTCGAGTGAAGTGTTAATTTGAAATTAGATTTTTTTTTTTAGACGAACAACTGGCACATGTAAGGTGCCTTTAAATGCCTCTGAATAAAACTTTATGAATCCAAGGATGAAACCTATTCCTGTTAGTATGAAATTTTGACAGTGACAATATCGTGAGAAACAGAACTCTTGATCCAAAATTCATGGTAATCCTTTAAGGATTTCAAGTTATATGGAGCACTGACTGACGCACGATATCAATTTTTGTATGCCTTTCCGGCCAAAATTTCGCATGTGTCATGCCGGTGTAAAAAGTTCCATCTATCTTTGTTTCTTTGATATTTACAATTTAGAGTCGACGTATTCAATCAGTTTCCGAATAATTCATTTTAAATAAATTTGACAGAAACTTTTATATTGTAAGTGTCACGATAGATTTTCACGTCATTAAAGCAGTTCTAAACAACCACGTGACCGAACTTACATTTATACAGATTAGTCAGCAAACATTGGCTATGGTATATCTATCCATAGCTTGTAATCATTAGACACCCCTGGTTCATTAACATGCCCGGTATATAGCACCGCTACATCGGACCTCAGTTTTAGGTCGCATCCGAAAGACCATTAGTTATATTAGTGGAGGAGCGGAGATCGAACCTGCGAACCATAAATTACAATTCCAGCGCGTAAACCACTGGAACTTGGAAGAGCCTTTTATAACTATTTCAGAAACATTTGAGTTACTGTATGGCTTTTTCAAAGCCCTATAACATAATTAAACACCATACTTTGCAGATCTTTAAAGCTGCAAGTATTATTAAAATTGAGGTTTATCTGTGCCACAGTTGTAGAATGATCTTATGAAGAACTTGATGCTCATGAAAGTTACATAACAGGGGTCATATTCCATTAGCATCTTTTCTTAAGTATTTTAACTTAAGTCCAAACAAAATTGATTATTATAATTCTCTCAAAAATGAATGAGTGTGTGTAATTTCATCAACATTATAGAAAATGGCCATGGGATATTTAACAAATGTTCAACACGCAGCAATGCACATGCTCCTTTTTTAACTATATTCTTAAGGAAATTGTTAATTTTAAGGAAAATATGAAGATTTGACTTAAGTGGATAGGGGACACTCTTACGTCACACCGAGTATTTCAAAATATGTTCTTTTAAATAAAAAATCTAAACAGTGCTGACTGAGCTGAAATAAGAGGTATCTGATGGTATCGACAGAAGTTGATAAACAATTATTAAATCACGGAAACATATCTAATGACAAATATCATATCCAGTACGATTTGCGAGAATAATTACATGATTTCGAGAAAGCGTAGCCTCCAAGAAACGGCGTAATTTTTCGAGACAACAGTACTCTATCTTATTTGCATTTCGGCACTTTACTCTGTTACGCTATTGCAGATAGATCACTATATACACAGTGCAAAATACCAAAAATTCAGTACCATGTTTTCCTATAGATATAGCCTTAATACGAACTATATTAGACAATGTTTTCCCAAGGATAAATGTGATACAAAAACAAACTACCAGCAATATGTCTGTAGTACTTTTGTGGCATTTATCGTATCAATCAAATACTATACGTTATGTAGGCTAGGTTGTGTTCATGATACAAAAAACTCCCTTAAAGTTTATGGTTTTAAAGGAAAAAAAACTGTTTTGTTGAAATCTATTTTTATCTATTTTTGTTATTTCAAGATAAAAATCGTGTAAAAAGCATTTGTTTCTGTATAAAGAAAAATAAATGTGAGATTGATCCACAAATAAGATATGGGTTGCTAAGGAAAACTCGACAACTATACATGCATTTATGACAATATTGTCGACGAGGGATGTTTTGAAAAATGCGAGCATTTGAATGGTAATGGGCACAATGAGATTTCTTAACAGATCTCTCTTATATTTCAGTGAATATGATATGAAGTCGCCATTTACCATTAAAACAAAATGAAATATTGTTTGCCGTTTTTGACTGGGTAGTAGATCATTTACAACAGCGATCTAATATTGAGTTACTTCAAAATAATATTTCAATGTTTTGAACTAATGTATGGCGTTTTGCTATTTATCATAGATATTTTGTGAAAAACTTTAAGTCAAACGTGAGACTGTCTTAATTCAACCTTACTATTTCAACGGACAGAAGAGCTCATACATACGCGAGAAAATATAATAAGTTGTACATCTAGTTCCATTTAAATCATATAAAGAAAGATAAACCAAACTAGGTAACGACATAGACGGGTTGTAATACACGAATATAACGTGACACTTCTAAAAATAGTAACACGATTATATGATAAGTGACAACTATGGCTAGAGGATTGTGAGAATTTCAAATTTTACGGAAAAGTATTAAACAACTGGAATGGCACCAAAACTTTTTCATATAACTACGTAATAAAAACATCGTTACAGAATTTAAAAGTAAGAATGTCTATTTGATTTCATTTTTGTACTTCCCTGTGAACAACTTCATATTAATCTGGCTGATTTCATTTTTGTGATTTCCTGTTTACAAATTAATAAAAGTTTGCCTATAATGTCTAACTGATTTCATTTTGTAATTCCTTGTGAAAAAATTCATATAAGCTTGCCTGTAATGTCTGACTGATTTCTTTTTCTGTTAGTGATTCCCTGTGTACTAATTCATATACGGTATATCTGTTTTGCCTAGCTTATTTCTATTTGTCCCCTGGTGAACCTCATTGACAGAATAGTTTTCAATAGTTGTTAAAAAGAGCATTTTTGAAAAAACAAATATAAATAATACAACGCATAAAAATAACAGAAACGTAAGTTTTATATCTGAAATCATTACGAAAACATAACTGCACATTTCTGTACAAATTTTAATCAAATTCACGGTGACTTGTAGGTTTTAACGTTATATTCAAGAACTGACGAATTAGTTTGCATGTCAAACATATTAAACTTATCATAGTTTCATCAACAAAAAACTACGTTTTCTATCACATCGAAATACAGAGCCGGATATTAAAACGTTACGGAAACTTGTTTTAGTTTCAAATATCTCTATATTTCGTGATTAAATGTAATTGCATATCAACCAAAATATTGCACTTTTAAAACTGCGTTCTTAGAGATTACTGCATTATACTTAAAACAAGAAATCTTTCGGATGTATATTTATACCACCGAAATTAATTATTCAAACATTGAGGACGCAAAACAAGTAAATTTCTTACTTTGTAATTTGCAATATTGTGTACATTGTATTCAGATTTTTTTACCTTAAGTAAAGGCGGAAGTTTAAGCTTGCTAAGAGGTATTAATACTTTGTAACACCGCATATAGCGCGCGCCGCAAATAGCCCAAATTTGTGCAGTTTGCGTCACCATATAGCACAACATATATAGCTTTATGCGGCGAAAAGACATGGCAATACCGCATAAAGAGTAAGTGGAACATAGCATCCAACTTCAACACAATTATATCAGGGTGTTAACAACTACAATGTATTTTGTTGTTTCTGATCACGTGTTTGTTACTCCTGTTGTTGATGATGCTGCTACCTCTGTTGCATCTTGTTTTTCCATCGCTACTACAATTGTACTAGCAGAAGAAACAACAACAACAACAGTCAATAACTGCAAAACCTGATCCAATGTCAAACAATTCTAGTTATTTGAGTTAGATAGCCTGTTTCGGACATTTAGACATCGATCTTTCATTATATCATTAAATGAAATATAAATAGAATTTAAGCATACACTATCATACCTAAAACAAAATGTCCACCGTATAGAGTTAACGATCTAAAAAGATCTATATGCGGCGCGCACTATATGCGGCGTTTCAATGCTTCGCGAAAGCAGTGCAGTGCTTCAGACTGGTAAGTATATGAAAGCGTTCTTTGATAATACAACAGCGATCAACGAATACATAATGCATTGTTAAAAGTCGTTAAGCAAGCTAAATATAGCAAAACAATATCACGGATAATGTGTTACGTAAGGTATTGACGTGCAAGATAAAACAACAGTTGTGCGTCACGAATCTAGCAAACGAAACTTGCAGGTAGAAAAGCATAACACCAGTGTTAAGGGTATCTAAGAGGGTGAAGGATAAGGTAGCTATCAAATACGGAACCACAGAGTGTTTCAGCATCAAACTAGTTAAACGGAGACTAAAACTATTATTACGTACCAACACAGTATGGCCACGGCCTCGTCATCCCCCATTCCCCTTGTAACCCTTGCCCCCGTGATGACTTTTGACCCCGTGTTGACCTTAGACGAGAAAATCCTAATCTGACGAAAATTGGTAAGGTGGTAGTAGCTTTAGCAACTTTAATCTGAAATTAATCAGGCAAAAAATGTTAGTTGAGAGGAAAAGGGAGTCTTCCAATATTAATTGATGTATTTTATTGTTGCATACATTCTACAATTAAAAGCATATTGCTTAATCACTGCACTAACCTTTTACTCACTGTCAGCAAGTCCGCTTGTAATTACTAGGTTTTCTATTTTGCAATTACTTTGGCGGTTGGTGCTCTCTTAATTCCCGGTAACAACCACACTTAACGACGCTTTTATTGCGGTGTCAGCAACAGCCATTTTCCCACTGACCTAAATCGAGCTGTTTTAATTTTGATTGGTTAATTCTTTCACAATTGAGGAATCTGATCAGAATTTGAGGCTACTGATAGGAAACAATTTTTACAATATTATTTGTTTTATTTTTAAGTATCATACAACTCATACTACTATAGCTATAATGAAAGACTTTTGTTTTAGTAAAAAGATAATGATGACGTATATATTTCCTTCATATTTGTGCCGGTTCTTCAACAAAAGACATTGTCAGACAGTGTTTCTTAAACAGTGTTTCTTAAACATGTATTTTGTAATATCATTGAAGGATAGCATGTGCTATATTTTAAGCATGTCCCTTCGATTTTTATTAGTACCAATAAAGCCTTAAATGAAAATTGTCTGGCATCGATGTGCACCTCCCAGTATTATTTACACAACGATATTATCAAGGTTTGTTTCGCCATACCAACGTTCTTGTCCCTTCAACTTACACATCAATTTGATTGGTTGAAGCCTAATTTAAACATTTATACAAGATAAATGTATTTCAACTTCAGAGGGAAAATCACTTGCCAAATATTATTTATGTAACTTTTTGGAAAACGATATTCCTTCATTGATAACAATAAAAAAGGATATGGTGTACCTCAAAATTGCCACTCAGTATAAATACCATTAATTAGTTTCCTCTTCATTAATAAGAGCCGTCTCTTGGGTTTTACCTGCTACGTCTGTCTAATTTAACCAGGCCACGAAATTCCAATAATACCTGTTGCAGAAATAAAGGGCATTGCACATCGTCTTGTGGAAACTGGCCATGTTAAATAAGGAATTAATGCGTTCGTATCGTTAACCTTTGTTTATTTAATTGGGTTTCTGGTCTATTGTTTCTATCAAATGTAACATTTGAAAGCGAGATAAATGTTCAGGAAAAATGTAGTCAAACTTCGTTGGATATGAATCTTTGTTTGAAATTCGCCTTTGTGATGTTTCTGCAAAGTGTCAAATTTTACAGTGACTAGAATTTTACAAATACTTGAAACAAGAAGCTGAATATTAATCAATCGTACGTGGAATTTCCTTTGACCTCTGAAATAGAACATTATCATCATTGCCATACTTAAAATTTGCAGTTTCTTCAAACTGTTTTGTTGCGTGACTACTGATACATGTAAACACAAGTCTGGAACGGTTGGCCACTGAAAGGTAATATTTTGATACTTAACTTCTAATCAGTTAACCCAGACATTTGAGAAACGTCTCCAGGAAAGGTTTAATAGTGTTCGGATGTACTCTTTTATTTGTCTATAGACTGGTTTTAACAATAAACGAACAAGACCGATACCATATTAAGTAATATGTCTATTTTACGAACACGTCCCAGTAGGCTGATTTCTCCTTAACAGACAATGACGGCATACAAAGGCCAAATATCGCTAATTCATTTTTGTAGTGGGAGGAATACAGGAGTGAATTTACCACGTGGTTCTCCTGGAAAACTTGGCCATCGATTTCAGTCTGATGTCGCAGAGAAAAGTTAAGCAATTGGTGCATAAATTCTGTCTTAGCGTTATTCAATATTGCATCTTCAGAACATTTTGAAACTCAATGAATATAAAAAGCGTTCGTCTGAAAGTTTTTGACGCGCAGGGACTAGAAATAGATAAGATGGAAAATAATCCTGAAATCCCATGACTAATGAATACAACTACATTGGTGTTTGAATGACTCATTTTTAGCACTAGTATCCAGGACGTAATAATTCATAAGCTTTAGGGCAATGTTTAAGTATGTTTAACTCTCCTTTCCCAAGGAATAAGCAAATTCAATGGTCCAGTATCGGTTACCAAGGCTACAGATGAACCATGTCTATACGTAGTATTTACCAAAATACTACCTGATATTGTTATCACAAATGTTACATAAGTTCATTTTATTACCTTTGATAGTCACAAGATTATATTGTACAAGGATTTAATTTGAATGATCAACACATTTTACATCAGGACTACGCAATACATGTAAGACATACGGTACAGATACTGAAATCATGTGATATCGGAATGCATGACGTTTAAACTAAACATAAAAATTTGAAATTGAGACTCATCTACAGTGCAAAAAGAAGTCATATCTGATCAATATTATTCTTTAACTTGGACAAAATAAGGTAATAACTACCATCAAATGTGCGCTAACAGCAACATTAGCTGCCTTATTATGTCACATGAATGGTATATAACTGTTGTTGACATATTTATCAACACCGTGTGACGTATTATATATACGTGTAATTAACTTCTCTAAAGAACACGTTATGAGTACCAAGCACTCAACACTTGATTGTTTCACCGATTGTCGGGAAGATGCTAATATAATTTACATTTTGGCCGTTTCCTGTTTCATTATAAAGCCTTGCAATATTTACTTCATATTTGTGTATTCAACATGGTTTTTTCATAAACCTTTAGAATACTTAGTCTTTTAAGGTAATCTTAGCCACAAAACAATGATCTTTCAAACACAATGACACAAATACTTCAAAGATTGAGCGCAGACAACATTGTTTCAACCAAGGCTGCAAATAGAACACTGAGTGATAATGCAAAACTAAGAGTTCAAAAGTTTGGGAGTATCCAGAAATATGAATAACAAACCAAATAATACAAGCACAATAAACTCACCACGATGAATTATACTACTACTCAAACTGTATGAAACAGAAAATAACATAATGTAAGGAAAGGACCAAATATCACATGAATAATGAAAAGGGACACGGAGGGAATATAAATGAAAAACTTGTAAAAGGCAAACAGACAAAATAGGAATATCGATAACTGCTAAGTAAACCATGTAACAGACATGTGCAAACAATATAATACTTATCAATCAGTGCAGCGGAAGCATATCAGACCAACGACTAGCCGACTCACTTGCAATGCAATAACTGACTATTTCAAAGCACCTTTTAAGTTTTTTCCAACTTCAACGCCTGTGAGGGTAGTTTGGGGTATGCCTTTTCAAAGAACATGTGTGCGTTTAGTCCAGCTTACATGTTAAAGTTCAAATGAAGTGCAAATTAATAATAATAATATTACACTACTTGATGTTTAGACAGATAAGGAAACGCCTTGAAACCAATGGCGTGCTTGTAGTTGAGATAGATTAATAAATACCAAAAAATAGTTTGCCGTTGTGATGTTTAAGCAGACATATTACTGCCCTGCACGAAAACGAGGA
This sequence comes from Saxidomus gigantea, assembly GCA_032359765.1. Lineage (NCBI taxonomy): Eukaryota > Metazoa > Mollusca > Bivalvia > Venerida > Veneridae > Saxidomus > Saxidomus gigantea. Next base: position 32,472 of record JAUMHA010379884.1, read on the forward strand.
TCATATCATTTTAAGCAGATTAAAGACACCAAGATACTTGTGCCTTGCTTATTATTGACACAGATAACACAATTGCCCTGTTTGATATACACACAGTTTAACCAACACCAACATACTTTTTTCCCTACTGCGTGTTTTGTAATTTAAAAGTTGCAATTGCAATGGATCAGACAATGTTTCACGTATTTAAAGTATACGATTGAACATGCCCATTAGTAAAAGAAAATAAAGCACTATTTATATATCAATACAACGTATCTGTTGTGTAAGAATTTGGTAAATAATAGTTACATCATTATTTAGTACTGCTAATGGTGTCGACTTAAGTTTATAATACAGAAAAAAACTCTGCAAAATAAATCTCGTTCCTTAAAAAATATTCAGCTATTTATTTTTTTCTCGCATCTAAACAGTTCAACTAACCAAGAACGATATTCTACGCAGAAACACCAATTATCCCAAGTTTAAAGACTGTGGGTGATATAGGGGTCATGAAATTGAGTCGGAAATATTATTTTCAAAATTAGGATAACTGTGACCTTGGCCTTTGACCCACTGATTCCAAGAACATGAGGGACCATCTACAAGTTGCAGACAACCTTCGAAGTAAGCTTCATGAAACCCAAATGAAAATTGTGACCTGTAGAGGGTTATTAAGGAAAGTTTACGGTCAGACGGACGGACGGACAGACTAAAGAACGTACGACGGAAAAACCACAATGACATAAGCTCTGCTAGACTTCGTACAGTACAGCCTTAATATTTTTCCGTTTTCCAATTTTTGACAGTGACACTTTAATGAGAATTGCCCTAAAACTGGGTACACTTTAAATTAAACCTCAACACATTATTAAATACAATAATTGAAAAGAAGTGCTATATCTCGGTAAACACTTCATTAACACGTTTTTCAAATGTTTTGGTTTATACCGGGTTTATCATAAAAGTTTATGTTTCCAAATGATATATTTTTCGATTTATATTATTCATTAAAATTTGCATTTTGTTTTCATTTTAAGCACATCTTTCAAGTAAATAATATGTTAGTTGTAGGGTATGTCCCTTTAAATCATTAACAATTTGTGAAGTTTAAATTTTCAATTTACATAAACAGGTAATGTCGCTATAGGATAGTCGTTGACATTGAATTATGTAACTGAATATCAAGCGATATCAAATTTTGCAAAGCACAATAAATTAGGTCGTCTACCTTGTAATTCGTCTTACGTTTTGTCATTTATGTCATATCAACATGAATCTTCAAAATATTATAGCAGCGCTTCGAAATGCTGTCATTTTCAATCTTTTGATGTTTCCTTCTCATGCGAGCGGTTGGAAGAAATACCGTTGTCAAATTCAACAATCAGTTAACGTGACTAGAGGTCTTAGACTGAGCCCAAGTTATTACTTTAAATAGATTAAATTTAAAACCCCGAAACGTATGTGTGCCAGCGACAATAATGTCATCTTTCTCAGAGTTGTACCAGATTGGTCTTAACCGTATAAATTCTGCATGAAAACAAAACATTTTGTAACTTTCGTATATTTTAGGCAGACTAATCTATTTCCACAAGAAGTTTATTTAGATTTCACATTTACAGATGACGATGGAGGCAAAACATTTGTTTAATATTTCAAACACAGTAATTTTTCGACGGGTGTAACGTGTATGTTTTTCATCAAACATGAGCTTTAAGTTTACCCAAACGATTTACGAAATCAAGGTACATGTAAAACTATATAAAAGCAGAAAAGGTAAAGATTTTCTAAAACGAAATCAATATAAAGAAATTTCAATAAGTGATGATTTTGAAACAATTTTTGAATTCGACGAAACCTTCTTTGCACATTTGCTCGCTTTTCAAAAATTGAATCTATTATTTGATTTTTAAGAGCGGTGCAGCTTTACACTCACTTCAAATCCACAAAGTGTACAGTAAAAAATCATGAAATTGTAATACAAAAAGTATAAATAATACAACCTGTACATATCCTTTATCTCTTTAAATATTGAAATGTTTTATAATTTTACGTTCTCGTCTTACACTAGCCTTTCGTCGTTGTGCAAAATAATAAGGAAGAAACTTGTACCGGGGTATATTTGCAAAATAAATAGGCTGGTTATCATATATAACTTCCGCAAGTTGATTTTTTTGTTTGTTTTCAAGCTAGTCCATGGGTGATTCACCAGTTTCTATAGATAATTCATTTCAGCTTTTATATTTTTAATTTAGTGACTCACAAAACCGCATCGCATATTGGATGAAATGTTGTGACGAGGACTGAAGGACTTCTACCTTATACGAACAGTGAAATATCCGGTTCGCCCAGCGTTAGCTCTTTAGATAAGAAAAAGAAGTAAACCTCCAAGCGGATTTTCTATAGAAAGCTATTGAGGGTTTTCTAATAAGGCATATTTTACATATAAAATATTCATTTTATAACAGTATGGGTTACTTCCGTGAACATTGTTCTTTTCTCAGTAAAGCATTAACAATGCATAATTGACGTTTTGAAATATTCATTTTATGACAGTATGGGTTAAGTTAATATTTTTTTAATTAAAAACATTGTAAAAAAGGAACATACCAAAAGCGTTGAATTACTTCGAACTGTTTCCTAACTTTGGAAACTTGTTCATTTCAAAGAAGAGTAAACTAAAACTTCCGTGAACATTGTTCTTTTCTCAGTAAAGCATTAACAATGCATAATTGACGTTTTATTAACACTAATTATTATGGATAGTGAATGAGTCAGAACGTAATTCAGTTGGTGCTCAACAAAATTGATGCGAACATCTAGAGCATGAATGGTAAAAAAAAACCTTTGATCATCCAATGTTGATACCAAGTGTTAAAAAGTATTAGATAACATATTTGTTTTAGCACGGTTTCCGAAGGCAGAATATTTAGAAACAAACATTTCTAATGATTTTTTTAAATAAATGCATACTTCGTACATTTTCTACCGGGAGAAAAGTTACGGTGTTTTGCTTTTGTAACTGTAAACATGTTGTCATTTCTTACATAAATAAAGATTTATATAGATAAATTGTACCTTTGTCTTGATACGCAACCGTTAATCAAACAAATACGGTTACTTAAGATATGTTAACAGCTTCAGACAAAACGGAAAATGTCCCAAGGTATTTAATTAATAAAGTCATCAACATATGAAACAATATAAGCTGCTAAGGTCAATTCAGGGGTAACACATTAAGTTTAACAAATACATAAGACAGATAAAATTAATACTTTTATCCAATAACCCCATCTACATGTAACAAGGCCCTTCATACAGTCAGACATACTAAAACAATGGATACTCTAAGAGAAAACGATATAGCAGACAAGATACACAAAGGTGCAGATAGACTATGAACACGGGGTAAGATCTTATCCACTGAATTGCCATTGTTTATTACCATGTGGGTATTACAATGCTGAACGAAGCAAAGTCGGTATACAAAACGTTCTAGTTATCTTATAGTCGAACTTCAAACTACGACTAAGCCATTCCCTACAAAATCCTTGGAATATCATTTTGTATCCTGCTCTAAATTTTAATTGTTACGAGCATATTATTCCATATTCCTCTTTTCTTGGATTTAGTTAACCCTTACTGTAAAAACTTAACAAAACAAAATTGAATACATGACTTTTTTTCGTCACACAGAAGTGTGTAAATTTGATATCAACCGGAGAGACATTAACGCATACTTCCAGTTTCCGTATTTCATAAGTAGGTGTTCCGTATTGGTTACAACCTGATTTGATCTAAGATAAGAATAAATCATGTATAGTCTTGAGGGAATGTAACTTTCAGGGAGGTCATTAATCTTGATATCAATACATTTTAATAAACCTAGTATTTTATGCCTTTACTGGTTACTAACCAAATATTCGGATTGCTTTAAGCAGAATAATTACAGCATGTTTAGCTACCACCTAAAGTCAAATAAAAATAATAGACTCACAGGACTGCTGGACGTTACAAAATTCAGTTCAGACTACATTTTGCATTCCTCGTTGTGGACCTAGATATCTGTTAAATGTTGCTCCCTTTACCTACAGATGTGAACGAAAGGTATGTCTTGACAAGAAGCCCTTTAGAGTTCTGAGCAACATGATATATGATCATAATACCGGCCTGGTCCTAAAACAGCTTATAACGCACCATACCTTTAAAAACACATATCATGTGGCCCCCAGTTTAGTTCTGACAATAGAGTACCAGACCGCTGCCATTCTTGTGAGTTGACGAATTACCGCCAAATCAATAATGACATTATTGGATTTCGTGAGCCATCTAAATGCACTGAACCACGTACTGAGTGTGAACGTTCAATCTCGGGAATCGGGAAAGCCTTCAGCAAAGGCGAGAAAATATAATCTTAAAAATATCTCTTATTTCAATCTGAGACTCAACAAAACACGCTCTAAACATGTATATGCATTTTTCAACTGTTACGTGACAATAAATGGTATTTGGCATAAAATTACAACGATATTCCCATACTATTTATAGGCACCAAATATGCAAAACGGAAGTCAGAGTTGTCCGCCCGTACAACGTGCACCTCATGCAAGTAAACGGTATACTTTATCGCATTAAAAGACCTCTGGATGCCTGTTTAAATGATTTTGGCCATGCAAACAATCAGAGCATTATCCCGGATCCGATTAAAACAAGTGTTTGCTTTGGATTCACAAGTGCTGAGATATGGTGCTTATATGTACTTCTTTCAAAATTATGCTCCTTTTCCAAGTTCAAAAGAAAAGGAAAGCAAAGTGTATTATACTATCTTCAATAAAAAAAATTGTATAATAACGGTAGACTTTATCGCATAAGACCTCCGGATACCGGTGTAAATGATTCTGGCCATGCAAACAATCCGAGCATCATCCCGGATCTGATTAAGTCAAGTGTTCGCTTTGGATGTTATGACTGAAATACAAGGTATCATTATTTGCAGTATTAACAACATGTAATACATTACGCATTGTAACGTAACGGTAACTGAACACTTAACTTTCCAGCATGAAATCTACGTGAACTTCCGTGTTGTTATTGTTGCGATACTATTATTAATCTGTTTGCACTTGTACAGCCTCCACCCTAAAAGTGAACTCTGGAATGAACACATGACTGAGATATATATTCTTATAAAGTGCGTGTATCTTTATAATATTAGCTAATAACTTGACTTTTATACACAATTTGCATCACATGACATGTTTCACTTTGAAATAATTCGTTCTTACTCAAAGCACATTCAACTAGTCAAATTATATCCGTCTAACATGCGCTCTTAGATAATGTTTTATGTAAAATAATCGTTGTTTTCTCTAATACTCTGATGGTCCCGAAATCATAACATTAAAGAAATGTATTTTCAAATAAAATAACAAAATGTATAATATTACAAGTCAAAATGTAAATATATGACATGTACAGTAGACTGGCATTCAGTCCTTACATTTACTACTTCATTTTAGGATTATCTGCCTATTCATGTCGTACTCAATTAACTTCCTTTGCTGTCAAAATGTAAGATGATTGAGCCCTGTTAGAAAAAAAAGGCTGAAAGTATTGTGCTTGGAGTTTTAATGAAATATATGATCACATATTCTGGTGGTTAGGCTTCATTTACAGGTCAATGTCACCGAAAAAGACAGTAAGTGCACAGGTCCATGTCACCGAAAAAAAGACAGTAAGTGCACAGGTCAATGTCACCGAAAAAAGACAGTAAGTGCACAGGTCAATGTCACTGAAAAGACAGTAAGTGCACAGGTCAATGTCACTGAAAAGACAGTTAGTGCACAGGTCAATGTCATTGAAAAGACAGGACAGTTAGTGCACAGGTCAATATCATTGAAAAGACAGTTACTGCAAAAATCAATGTCGTTGAAAAGACAGTTAGTGCACTGTCGGAAAGGACGAGCGATGGAGCCTCAAAACATATCTACCAGACAGCAAAATACAGATCAAAGATATATTCTATATACGCTTTTACTAGAGAATCAATGCCATTTACAGCAAAACTTGCCAGGGAATCGATGTCAAGAATGAAGTACTCCCACATAATGTATGTCTGTTACATGATGGATCTCCAATTTACTTTCCATAAAAATGAAAGTTCTCTCGTACTCGTTCAAACAGACCATTAGAGACTATTGAACTTTTAAATTATAAGTATCACAGAATCTGTGTACGCTAATCTCAAACAGTTACTGCAGCAAAACTAAATAGTTTAAAAGATACAGGTGAAGAGTAGCTGTTTCCTCAATATGATGCTCTATCACAAAGAAGAAGAGACATGTGACAATAGAGATACCACTACTTACTGTAAAGACACAAACGGCAAACGACAGATTGTGGAACTAGCTCAGGTTAAACGCAAAAGATGCTTTATTCAGACCAGTAACCGCTCGTGTCTTAGTGCTAAAGCTGCCTTATGAACTCCCTAAATTATACATGTACATATTACATGTATCATCTCATCATACTAGTATTCCAAAATCACTTCTTTATATTTAAGTCTATGTCTAACACTTCCAAATCTGAATCATCTTGATGTATTTGCGCTTTACGCATATATTTTCATTTGTAAAACTCAGTACCATGATATCAAATTTATGAGACATGAGAGCTTCATGTGACCCCGCTGCGTATTTATATACATATATGGAATAAAATCGAATGACTTAAAATTTGTAATGAATAAACATGTTAACAAAGCTGTTCTTACTAATAAGGGCATGTTTCGGGATGAGTGAACTTATGAACAGTTGTACACAACCCTATTCGAAACTGTTACAAGTCAAGGCTGTTAAGATACGGTTTTGTTTTTCATCATTTTTTATATGTGCATATGATCCTATCGGAGATGGGCTAGATTTATGCTCAGTAGACACGAACGGACTCGAGATTTGTCTGAAATGTCGTTGTTTCTTATAAAATGAGTATGCTAGTTTCCTGACTTTGTGTTATTGAACAGTAATCTGATGCTTTGCAAAAATGTTTTACTATGTATAAGTGGGTTCGAACAAGTGCATGCAAATAATAGGAAATAAATATTGTTTCCGTAAACGGTTTAAAGAGACATGTTTTCTGTATTATGAACTAAAATGGTACGGTTTAATTTTTTTTATTGGGAATAATAATACAAGTCAGTCGTTGCAAACTATTTACACTGCCGACACTTCCTTGTATTACGTAATTCAGTATAAGTTAAAACCCAGTCAATTAAATTTAATTTAGGCAAAGGATAAAGTCTTTGTCCTATTAAAGAATCCTAGGCCACGTCTGCAAAATTACCTACAACTTCATTCCATTATATTATCAGTAATTCGGATGCATGATGTTAGTGATTTCTAAGTGGCCTTAGCGGACATTAAAGGAAGCAATACGAAACAATTTTACATGATGGACTAGACCCTTTCCCATTTACACTAATATACAGATACACCCCTTCTATACGGTTGTGTAACGGTCACCATATGTTAAAATATTATTTGTATGTCTGATAATTACTATACTCCTGGCACAAGAAGAAATGCCACATACTTGAAAAGATACAATCGACAAACACCGCCTGACAGGATATATAGAGGAACTTGCTCAGGTTAAACGCAAAAAAATGACCCTTTCCCATTTACATTAATATGCAGATACACCCCTTCTTCACTGTTGTGTAACGGTCACCATATGTCTAAATATTTCTAGAATGTCTAATAATAACTTTACTCCTGGCACAAGAAGAAATGCCACATCCCTGTAAACGGATACAAACCACAAACACCGCCTGACAGGACATATAGAGGAACTTGCTCAGGTTAAACGCAAAAAAAATGCTTTATGCTGACCAGTAACCGCTCGTATTTCTAAAAGTTGTCTAAGGGATAAAGCTGCCTTATGAGCTCCCTACATTATACATGTACATACATGTATCATCTCATTAAACCAATATCCATAAGCGCCTGTGAAACATTTAACAAAGACTGTGTGTAACATTTTCCACTTAAATAATATAGTTATGTAAATGTACTTGCGCTGTACGCATTCATTTTCATTTGAAAACTCAGTTTTATGTGTAATAAGAGATGTAAGTAGCCCCAAGTAGATCTATATATATATCATCATTGTATGAAATATGATACAAATAAATTAAAAGAAGTCATTAATAGACATGTTAACAAAGCTGTTCTTACTCATAAGGGCATGTTTCATGGTGAGTGAACTTATGAACAGTTGTACACAAACCTATTGGAAACTGTAACAAGTCAAGGTTATTAAAATATTATTTTTCTTCATGTTTTTTATAAGTTTATAATATTATGATCTTGTTAGAGATGGGCTAGATTTATGCTCTGTAGACACGAACGGACTAGAGATTTGTCTGAAAGGTCGTTGTTTCTTAAAAAAATGAGTATGCCACTAGTTTCCTGATCTAATGTTATTTATCAGTAATCTGATGCTTTGCAAAAATGTTTTAAGTGGGTTCGAACAAGTGCATGCAAATAACATGAAATAAATATTGTTTCTGTAAACGGTTTAAAGAGACATGGCTTCTGTATTATGAACTAAAATGGTACGGTTTAATTTTTTTATTTGGAAGGTAATACAAGTCAGCCGTTGCAAACTATTTACACTGCCAATACGTCCTTGTATCACGTAATTCAGTTATTATACAGTTATATAAACTTAAAACACAGTCAATTTAATTCAATTTAGGCAAAGGGAGAAAGTTTTTGTCCCATTAAAGAATCATAGGCCACGTCTGCAAAATTACCTATTACTTCATGCCATTTTATTATCAGTAAATAAATTCGGATGGATAATGCATGTGATTTTATAAGTGTTCTTAGCGGATATTATAAGCAGCATTATGAAGTAACTTTACATGATAGACCATTTTCCCTTTGTACTAATACACAGGAAAAAAAAATTCTATACTCTTGTATAACAGTCACCATATAATGAAACTTTACTTGTATATCTATTTATAACTATACTCCTGGCATAAGAAGAAATGCCACATCCTTGTGTTTCATTAACTGAACCGCTTTCATGGAAGTCTAAAATCGGAGAAATCTAGTTAAATACAAGATGTAGATCTTCAATTTAGATAACAAAATCTTCAATGAATGTGTTTTTGATTTCGTAACTAAGCCTTGTAAACCAAAGTAGCTTTGGCAGTGTACTTATTTTAGGACTCACTGCGGACTACCACTAATGCACTATATTGTTGTTATACCCCCAAAACGAAGTTTAGGGGGGTATATAGGAGTCACCCGGTGGTTGGTCGGTCGGTTGGTCGGTCGGTCGGTCGGGCGGTCGGTCGGTCTGTTGCATTTTCCTTGTCCGGAGCATAACTTGAAAACTACTAGTTGGAA